>SKCR01033896.1:0-42545 GCA_019454045.1 Zanthoxylum bungeanum | reverse complement strand
TGCTCCTATAAATAAAAAAAGAAAATAAATTGTAATTGACATTAAATATCTCGAAATATAACAAAATACTTAGCTAAAGATGTCGGAATAAGTGGGTATAAATCACACTTATCAAACACCCCCAAACTTAAGGTTTTGCGAGTCCCGAGCAAAAGATAAAATAAAAACTAAATTCAAATAAACAAATAAAGACTACTAAATTAACTAAGCCACTTTCGTAGGGATCGCGATTGCATTTAGCATATGCAACAAGCCTTTAAACCCCTAGGCGGCCCTAGTGGACGAGTTATAGTCTCGTGAGGGCTTACAGCGACGACACCCACAAGCGTCATTCACACACAATCATGCAAAAAAATATAAAAAAATAACAAAAGATAGTCCCAATAGTTGCACATAAAATTTTCCTCAAAGAAAGCTTATAAATGAAATTAGAGAACCTTCAAAATACGCAATTGCAACTCGAATCCAAATTCTTGAATAAATTATCTAAGCTAGACTCACGGTGTGTGTGTGTGTTTAAAGGTTCATTCACAGCTCGACTCATAAGTAAGCCAACTTAATGATTTCGTTTAGAAATTAGAATCGATGGGTCAAACCAACCTAGATATCTCAATTATGCTCTGTAATTGCTTTATTTTGTGCTCAGTATGGTATGATTTTTCTTTTATTTTCTTGTCTTTTTTGCTTTTCTCTTTTTGCACTTTTTTTTTCAACTCACATACCCTTTAAGGTAGCATTTCTCCTCATGGTGGTCCTAATACTCGCCCCTGGGTAACTTCACGCTTATCGGTTATAGGTGGTTTATTTTCTTTCTTTAGATACATTTTTCTTTTTAGCTATACCATACTTCATAACACTAGCAAATCAATATATATATCTAAGCAAACTGTCATTCATCGACATGCAATTTCTTCAACTAGTCACCTTGTCAACTACTTAAGTTTTACTGCTAAAAACCTGTTTTTAAGTGATTATGAGTCTAACATAGATCAGTTATTCAAGGCATCAGATAAAAGTAAATCAGGCACTTATCGTTTCTAAAATTTCACTCATAAACAAACAATATCATCACATGATTTATGTTTTACTATCAAAGACTAATTTTTTTTTTCTTTCAATAAATTTAAACAACTAAATAGCAAGTAAACAGCATGCACCACACCCCCAAACTTAAAACTTGCATTGTCCTCAATGTAAGATAAAAAAAAATTAAAGAACAAGAGTGAGGAACAACACTACCGTTCATGGAGTTGATCAGACTCTTGCTGGTTAGAATTTGGTTGCGCGGGTGTTGTGTGTCTCGTGCTACCTGCATAAATAACATGCAAATTAATAAATAAAAAATAGCACACAATAAAAAATAATAATAATAATAAAACAAATGCAAGGGTTGCCTCCCCGCTAGCGCTAAGTTTAACGTCTTCAGCCAGATGCAACCACCCAAATGGTTATGGTGGCTTAAACGTAGTGAACCGGGTAATTTCATCTGGTTTCTTCTTTGGTATCCACCGGTTCTTATGACATGAAAAGACAGCTTGGCAGGCTGTGGTGATTTATCCTTAGATGGTCCTCCAGAATATGTAGATTGTCCCCCAGTTGGAAATTCTAGACTGCACATTCGGCAAAATTGGCTCGGCTTCCTTTTTAACCTTCCAGTGATCATCTCCAAGTGAGAACTGGCCTTTCTTTTCCTCTTTTTACGATGCTTTGGGAGTGGTTTCAGGTTTAGCTGCATAGAATCTTCCTTTATGCATGACTGCATTATGCTCATAGGTTGCTGAAATACTGATTCACCATGTCTGGTTTCAACTCCCTTTTCTACTGTATCTATCATGTGACAGTCTGCATCACCTTGAGGGCTCGGCATGGCTCTGAAAACACTGAAGGTTATTTCTTCATATTGACCTCTCATTATTAATTCACATTTGTTCTCTTCTTCTATTACTGTTTCCTCCTGAAATACCATTTCATTTTCTTTACTGCCTAAGTCCTGAGAGGTGTCTTTAAACTCTTTTCCGCTCCTACAGGTTATATAATTTGCATTGCTCATTGGGGTTGACTTCAATATCACTCGGAAACACCCATGTCTGTTGATTTGCCATGGAAGAAACAAGCAACCCAATTTGCGCTTCTAAAGTTTTCATATTTGCCTCTATATTGCCCATTCGTGTTTCGAAGTTATCCAGTCTTGACTCATTCCTCTCAAACCTCTTTGAAGTTGTAGCTACAAACATGCTCATGAGGTATTTTAAGGAAGGTTTCTGCTCAGCTCTTGGATAATTGAAGCCATGAGGAGGTTGCAAAATATTTTCCATATCAGCATATGAAAATTCGGATGATAATAAATAGGCATATGACTGCCTCTATAGTTGTTGAAGTTCCGATTGTTCACATACTGTACTTGTTCAAATCTTGCTCCTCTGTTGGGTAAAAGCATTCCATTAGCAGAAACAGCTTCAATAGATGGTTGGCCCATTTGATTTGTTAATACTGCCAGATGAGTCTTGAGGGACGATACTTGAGCTATCAGTGCACTAAAAGGATCTGCCATTGCTTCTTTTCAGACTCACCTCGTACGAAAAAAAAAAAAAAAAAAAATTAAAATAAAATAAAATAAAATAATAAGAAATAAAAACAAAAATAAAACTTAAGACAAAATAAAGGAAATAAAGAAAAAAAATAAAAATAAAATAAAATTCTAAATTAAAGCTAAGATTACTTGGTAGTAGTATTAATGTGAATTAAACAAACAATCCCCGATAACGTCGCCAAAAACTTGTGATATTTTATATCGTACCGCAAGTGTACAGTGTCAAGTTTTAGTATAAATCAGTGAAAGAGTGTCGAACCCACAGGGATTGCGTTAACTCGCACTAAGTACTACATTGATAATCCTAACTTTATTTAGACAAGATTTAATAAAGATTTAATTATATAAATAAATATAAAAATAATAATAAGAGGAACTAATACGATAGAGATTATGGATCCTGATTTCACCTAGCTATTGCCTATGTATTTGTCATGTCAATTAATCTTTGTTCAGTTATATTATTTATAAGTCAAGATTTCAGAAATATCCACTCCCTCTCTCGAGCATCAGTGAAAATATCATCAACTACAGACTTCGATATCTCTATAAAAATCCAATAGTTAACAACTCATTACGCTTTATGATTCTATGTTAACAACTTCAAAGGACTACATATTCTCTCGAACTCTATAAAATCCTAGGTCATATTCTTTAGATCTATTCAAAATCCCCTCTCTCGAGTGATAGATTCTAAACATTCATCATCTTCAATTGTGGCCAACAATCAAGAAGCATTAAACTCAAAAGAATATAAATAAATTAATAAAACTTCATAGTAAAATTAACAATCAATACAAGGTTCAAACATCGGTTACATCATTCTCCAGAATTAAGAAGTTTAGTTCATGACAAAAGATAAAAACAATAATAAACAAGTCATGAATCTAATGGAAATCATTAGAGTTCTAAGAAAGAAATAAGAAGATAAACCCGAATTGAATCTCTTCCTCCTTGGACGTCACGCCTTAATCTCCTCTTTTCGCTCTTCAATCCTCTCCTTGGATCTCTAAAAATATTTGTTTATGTGTTTTGTGCAGTGTATTCGCCTCCCTAAAATTTTGGATGAGCTGTTATATTTATAGTGGAAGCTGGGAGTCATAATACATGTTGAAAACCCTAATTATTAAAGTCTGGAACAAGCGTATATGTCTTGTCTACTCCCGCAGCACCTGGGCGCTCTTCTCTCGGCATTTAGTATGGGATTCATGCGAGCTTGAGGCGTCGCGGCTGTTGAATTGGCGCTGCTGTGTGTTGCTTATGTAACAAGCACTTTGAAACCTAATTAAATTGGACCACGTGTATGCTCTCTTCTCTTTTGGTCAAAAGTTGCGGCCCACCTTGCATGTTTTCTTTTATTTTTCTTTCAACTTAACAAAGAATTTTTTACTTTAACAATAAACCCACGTGCATGCTTTTAAAACCTGCGGCCCCACTATATTTCTTTCCTTAAATTGGTATTTCTTTCACAAATATGGCCCACGTGTGCATTTTGGTCAAATATAATGGCTTCTTTCCAATTCTGGGCGCTACGGCTCCATTAAGTTGCGCCTGGGCGCCAGTCTCTCTTGTCTCACATGCGCCATGGCGCCTTGGTCTCGGGTTTATCTATATAAAACGCGCGCTGTGGCGCCTTTCCTTCTGGATTTTATATGTGTGATAGGCGCCGTGGAGCCTGCATGTAACTTGAGCTTCGTCGGGCGCCTCCGAAAGTTCCCAAAACACGTGCAATTATCCCCATATCCATGTATTAATGCTCTTATAAAAAAAAAAGAAAATAAATTGTAATTGACATTAAATATCTCGAAATATAACAAAATACTTAGCTAAAGATGTCGGAATAAGTGGGTATAAACCACACTTATCAACGTTGAATGAGGATAATATATTACGTAACTTGTTCTGGACTGACACTGTTACACGACATGATTATGAATGTTTTGGTGATGTTTTGACATTTGATGCGACATACAAGAAAAATGCATACAACTTACCTTTAGTTGTGTTCATTGGGGTTAATCACCATCGAAGAACAACTATTTTCGATTTTGCTTTACTCAGTGATGAAACAGTTGACTAATATATTTGGCTGCTACAAACATTTCTTACTGCAATGCATAATAAACAACCTAAGTCAGTCATAACTGATGGTGACAAGGCCATGTCAAAGGCAATTAAAATAGTTATGGGAGGCTGTTCACATCGTTTGTGTTGTTGGCATTTTCAGAGAAATGCTCAAGCAAATATCAAAAAAGAAGAATTCACCAAAAAAAATAGCTCATTCATGTTGAATTCGTTATCCATAGATGAATTTGAAAGACAATGGGCTGATTTAGTTTCTGAGTTGGGGTTGGAGAAAAATGCATGGGTTCAAAAGATGTACCAGAAACGTGGAAAATGGGCTGAGGATTATCTGAAAGGTATTTTTTTTGGTGGAATGCGATCGACGCAAAGGTGTGAGAGTTTAAATTCATACTTGTCTCGTTTCCTTCAAGTGAAGTTGAAATTGTATGATTTTATTCGACAAATATATCGTGCATTGTACTGCATACAACATAAAGAAACAAAGGACGAGTTTGATTCGACCCATAGTAGTCCAGTATTAACGACACATCCACATAGCATCGAAAAACATTCTTCTGAGGTTTATACAAAGAATGTATTTCAATGGGTTCAGGAAGAGATAGCTTGTGAGGCAGCGTTAATTATGATCAATTGTGACAAGTCCATTGGTTCGAATATCTATACAATTACTAAGTTTCAGCACCCGGGACTTAGATGGACAATTGTTTTTGATGTTGAAAGATTGCACATGGCGTGTTCATGTAAGATGCTAGAGTCTTTAGGTATTCTGTGTTCTCATATTTTTCATGTTATGAAATTGGAGCAAATGGTTTGTCTACCGTCTACGTTGATTATAGAGCGGTGGACCAAATCCACGAAGAAGTCTGCCAATTATATTGTGGATATTGCACCTCCTCACATAGACAAGCTGTTGGGGTTGGTGCTCAGAGCGCCAATTCCCGGTTGTATTTCTGTTAAATACTTCTGTAAAACATTATTATTATGAATAATATATGCAGTTTCTATAATATAATCTATCTTTCTATATGGTAAAGACGTAATGACCCTAGAATGATTAGTCATGATACAGTTGCAAAAGCGTCGCAACGGACATTGAGATGTATCATGACGTTGTCATTCTCAGACAGTTCCTAGTCAAGGTTTACACTACTCGGTCAGTATAGTAAACTCGTTGAGACCGGTACATGTCGTATACTGGAATATATGATTCCAATGGTTTCTCAATGAACCATAAGTCTTGGAGACTAGTATAGACGTGTAGGTGTTTATAGTGGATAAACACTGAATGACTCACCGAAGATTCTTAATGGATGGTACACCAGCGTCAATAAGAATCTTCTTGGGTTGAGTAGCACTTGTGATTCTTAGACTTGAGATGCCATTGTGGGCACATGAGACATCTTCTACACTTAGACGGCAGTCACGTCACCGATCTATTTAGATCAGACCTCCGCCTGTTCGTTGGGTGTAGATAGATCCTCAGGGTGTCCTATGTGTATCAAGATAGGATCCGTCAGTTCTGTGTATCAGAGCATAGGTAGTCCATATGATTAGCAATCAGATAAAACCATGGGCCCATGGTAAAGTTTAGAAGCTAGTTCTAAACATTCTTTTGAGATTGCTAATAGAATAGTCGACTGGATAATCCCGATAGAGATTTGACGTTTACATCTATATCTCTGGGACTTATCTGGATACCTGTGACGGAGGAATTATACATTTGCCATGACCTCGACCTGTATGGTTCAGCGAGATTATCCGTGATCGTCATAATCTACGGGTGGATAGATTATGGACACGAAATTAGATTTCGTGACGGATATACCTGAACCTAGAGAGTCTCAATAATGAAACATACTGGTAGAGCACTAGAGCAACATTAATAAATAATATTGATTATTTATAAAGTCGTTTAAAGGTTAAACGCAAGATACGTGCTAAAGGGACTAGATAGTCATTTGCCTAATTATTGTGTATTTACATTTAATACTTGATTAATTTAAATACACATTAATTAATAGTCAAAATGAGTTATTTGACTTTTATCCTAAATGAATATATATTTTTAATATTTAATGTAAATATTATACATATATTTAATATATTTGTATTTGATTAATTAATTAATTATTTAATTGTTAAATGATTAAATTAATTAAAATATAAATATCTTACATTAGGATATTTTGATTAAATGATATTAGTTGCCTTTGTTGACTTTAGTTAAATATCTAATAAAGTGTTTTTTGAGATATTTAATCAAGTTGACCAAATTAAGTTGAAATGAAAATGAAATTACAAAAACTTGTTTTTGCCTTTGCTAGTTTCGGCCAAGGCTTGTTTTATAACAAGTATATATTGTTTTCATTTCACTTTACACTTAATAACCTAATACACTTTTTACAAAAGAGAGACAACATTGAAGAAACCAAAAGGAAAGCTTGAGAAAGAAAGAAAACTTCAAAAGCTTGGAAATTTAGTAAGTTTTTCAAACTTGCTATTAGTAAGGAATATGTTCCTTAGGTTCTAGGCTTTAATATATGATATTCTTAGGATGTTTCTTTCTTTGTTCCTTTTGGTTTTTTATGATGGAAGTTTTGGAGAAGTGTGAAGCATGTGTAATGAAGGAAGTGTTGTGACTATTGTAGTTATAACTATTCTTTTAAGGTTTTGGAAACCATGTTGCTAATCTAGAGTTGTTGACCCACTCTTAAATGAACTAGATTTGATCTTGAGTTGTTTCATTGTGTTGAGACTTGAATTGGATGTAAGATTGATGATTGAAACAATTGATTTAATGTATTTGGTCTAATTTGTCCAATTTGTGGAAATTGAAAAATTATGGTTCTTAACTAATTCTAAATTTGGGGATTTTCATATATGTTGTGCATTTGGGTGTGTATATGATGCACATAAAGTTTCATGTTGATTGGATTACATTTGGATGTGTTTTGAAGCATGAAATGACAAATGGCACCAAATGCTCCCTAAGGAGTGCATTCGGCCAAGATAAAAATTTTGGTTTTTTTGTTGCTTTTGGTTTTTTGATGTTTTGAACATGCTAAGTTCATCTTAGAAATGATTTGGAATCATTCAAAATTGTTTGGATCAATTTCGGACTAAAATGGACAAAATACCATATAAGGGTAATTTGGTAATTTCACTTGAATATGATTCATTTTGAAATTTTGTTTCATAATTTGAATATTGGGTAATTAAATAAATGTGTTTATTTATTTAATCCAAGAAAAAGTTTTGAAATCTGAAAATCGGATTTTCACCGCTTCCGCTGCGTTACCGGATACACCCCCTAAAAAACCCTTTCACAAGCACCTTATGGAGGTTGCCAAATTTGGTTCATTGGCAGTAGCATGTAATCATTTGTGTTTTATAGCATCAAAAAATGAGCATGCTTACACAAAAGCTTTATCTGAGATTCAACGGCTGACAAGCAAATTTCAGGAAGTTATTGAGATTGAAGAAGATGGAATACTTGGTAATGTTATGGGTTGTGATACGGGCATACAAGTCAAAAACCCTGTTATAATTAATACAAAAGGATGTGCTAAAAGGTCAAAGAATGACGTAGTGAAAAATAGAAAATGTAGCCAATGTCAGCAAACATGGCACAACAAAATGAATTGTTCTATAAAAACTGTTACTGCTAATGATGAAGGTGGAAGTAGTATGAGTGGGACTAGTGTATCTTCACAAACATATTGGATGCCATCGACACCAGAATGTTCAACAGGTATTAAGAATTTAGAAAATTTAAATGGGGGAATAATTTACTAGATTTGCTTATATTTACTGTGTATTTTTTGTTTGTTAAAAAATTCGGTTACTTCAAAGATTAATTGGTAGGTAAATATTTGTAGGTTTTGCAAGTGATGGTCTAACGTCATCTACGTATCCAACGCCATTGACCTCAGAAGCATTTGCAAGTATTAATATGTGAATGATTTTGAGAATTTTTGATTACCGAACTGAATGAACATGGAAACATTTGCAGGTTTTGGTAGTGAAAGTAATATTTTTGGAACATCTTCACAGTCCTATTACGAAAACTGCACATGGTGGCCTTAGTCCATATAGTCTTTTATTCAATATTTGGATGACATTTTGGATGTTGTAATCAGTACGTAGTAATATTTTTGGATGTTGTAATGACATGTTTAGACCTCAAATAAAAAATCATTGTAATCAAAATGTATCATTATTTTGGATGTAATCAATGTTAATTTTCAGTTATTGTATTCAGTATAAAATGCAATCACTCTAACTGACTTGCAGGTATTATGAGTACATGCATTTCCAACAAAATACATTCACTACATAATTTGAAGCTACAACAAAAAATGTATTTCAGTCTACAAAATACATTAACTACATAATTTTCAGCTACATTTCATAATTTTTCATTGTACAAAATGCATTCACTGCATAATTCACTATTTTAAGTATATGCATTCAAAAGTATCAGGTACATTAGAGAATTTTTAGGGTACATAAAATGCATTGACTATGCTCAGTAACGCAAATGTCAAGCCTTTCTCCGTAAACGACTTTTCTTTTTAGTGTTCTTTTCCATTCTAACTGACAATTTCGGAGGTTTCACTCTTGGTGTTTGCAGTGAATTCAATTGTTGTTGTGTGTTATATTCTCCCATTGCTAACTTTAAGACCTCATCACGTTTGTCATTCAATGGAGAGTCAATAAGTTGCAATGTTATTGTCACTCTTGCTTCCTGGGAGTCATGCTGGTCCAAATGATATAAAATAAGTGAAAGAAACTAGTCAGTATATCTACCACCCAACAACCTCAACTCAATGTATTTATACAATCCAAAATAATCAAGTCAGTAAATTAGATCACTAATCCAATTTCAGTATCTCTAGCTCTTGTCCTGTTATCATGTACACAACAAAAACACAATAATTTCTTCATGGCATGTTTCTACTCATCATTATGGTAAATACAATAGTGGTATTACAGTACATTCAGAATCATTCTCACAACAACTTAATATGTGTCTTCACATACAAATAATTATGCACCAAAAGAAAATCAAATGCTGATGATACATTTAGATTGGTTAGATGCAGGATCATGAATGGAAGATATTAAAGAAAATTAAAGATGTCAGGTGAGGAAATTTGTCTCCCCATTTTCAATACTAAAAGCTAAAGTTTGGTTTTGTTTTGTCCTAGAAGATGAAATATTCCAAGTCTAAGAGCAAGTAACAAGAATAATCAAGTCAGTAAATAAAGAAATATATAGAACTGTGATGATCTACGAAGCAGATGAATATTGTTTGCGCGATTTTTGTGCGCGAATAAGAAAGAGAAACGTGTAAGGTTCAAACCTCCTGAGATAAAGTCACAACAAGGGGTGTTTGATTAAGTGAATAAGCCTCCAAGGGACGCAAGCACACAAATTACAGTCCTAAAAGTTATAGAAACTAAGAGATAAAAAAATACTCGTTTGAGTCTACATTTGATTGGTCCCTTTTTCTCTCTGTCCGAGTGAGCTTTTATAGTGAAACTTGTAAATTGCTTGGGCGGTCCCAGTATCTCCCTGCAGCTGCTGGATCGTGCCTTCAACCGTTGGGCTGTGCGTCTCAACTGCTTGATCGTGGGTTGAGCTTTTATAGTGAAACTTGTAAACCGCTTGGGCGGTCCCAGTATCTCCTTGCAGTTGCTGGATCGTGCCTGTAACCGTTGAGCTGCGTGTCTCAACTGCTTGGTTGTGGAGGGAAAATCGTTCAACTGCTGCGATTGTGGAAGCGACTGCATCATGCATTTTCGTCCTAACCGCTACTTCGGTCATCTCGACTCTTCGTCGCTCTTCGCTCCATCGTCCTTCCTCCCTTCGCTCTTCCCTTCGTCTTAGGGCAATTTCGTTCCAGGGTGACCAAAATTTCATCTGTCAACAATTGTCCCCCAAATTTACCTTGATTGAACCGGACATGAAGATCGAGGTAAATTTTTTGGTCTTCCATCGATGAAAAGGCGTATAGATTGGAATGATAGAAACTTGTATGGTCATTCCTTTTCACCCTCGACCAGCCCATCACTCGGCTAATCCCTTAGTCCAGAGAATCTGTAGAATCAGGCTCTCTGCACTCCCCGTATAGAGAAGCTGAGGCTAGCCGCTGCCAACGAGCGTAACCCATCCGCAACCGGGAGGATGCAATACCTTCCACACAAAGGACCCTGGTCAGCTGTCGCTAACGGACACAGTCCATCCACACCATTACATTTCATTTCACACCTCACACCGTGTGGATGGCCGTTAGATAATCTCTTTACATTCCATTTCACACTTCATCGAAAAGAAGCTTTCGCTTCTGATGGCCTTTGTTTCATGCAGATCTTTTCTTTTTCTTGACTTTCTTCTGCCCCTCCCGATCTTTTCTTTTTCATCTTAGGGAGTCCGCTTGGTTACGGAGGGCCAAGCTGCGATGTTTTGAGTAAGATCGGCCCTTAAATGGGCGGTTGGGAGACCTTGCAAGTTACTTCTTCAACCTTCCTCTTTTTATATACTTCTAAGTCATGACATTGTTTTCACGTGAAGTGCTTTTTTTCCATGTGTTACCTGACCAATTGGGGGGGATCCCTGCTCTAGGTCTGGTTTTTTGCCGAAAGTAAGCATGCGGCCTGATGGTCTTGTCATATCAATTTTGTCTTTACTGCTTGTGCCAATAATGGAAACAGCTTGGGCGATGCCTCTAGAGGATGTAGTATTGACTGTTGGAGTTTCTATAGGTCCCAAGATCAAAACTCAAGCATGAATCATAAGTGAATACAACGACGAAAGTTACGGAATACTTACATCGATCGGTTGAGCGACACGGAGGCCACGAAGACGCCAAAAACTGCTCACTGCCTCACTGCAATGTGCGCCCACTGCTGCAGATTTGGCTTCTGTTTTGCGCCATTTTCAACAAGAATTTGAAGCTCCAAGCTTCATCATTTGAATCCCGGCTCATGGGTAAGCTTCCCTATCACCTTCGCATTGATCCCGGAGTGTGCTAGCACTCTTGTTTTGCCACAAAACACACTTGCTTCCCTCCATTTTGCTTCTTCCAATCGGCAGTTCACTGCCCTTTAGAAACCAGAAAATGGCGTGAGAGAGGAAGAGAATTTTGGCTCCAAAAATGAAACCAACGTGAGAGAGAGAGAGAGAGTTGTTAAAGTTAAAAAGTAGTCATTGATTTCTAAAATCAATTTTCAACATATACCAAACATATTAAATTAATATATGTCACTCAAGCTTTTAAAAAGCTTTTCAACAACTCCCATCAAGTCACATCACTCACATCACTCAATCAATCCAATCAATTGTCACATCACTCAAAGTGACATGATTTGACGCTTGATGCGACTAACGATTTGACGCTTGATTTGACGAGCCGCTCTCGAATTCGAAATGCGAATGCGCTCGTAAATAATCTCGGGCTCGGATTCGCTAATTCTAAATTAACGAATTTTCCGTCGCGTCGTAATTAAATGATTACGCCTAGCGAAATCACTATTCACGTCGCTAACGAATTAATTCAGAATTAATTCAAAATTAATTCGCTCGCCCGAATTAAAATATAATTTTAATTCCGCGTCGAAATCCAATTTCATTTAATATATCAAATATATTAATTTACCGATAATTCTAAATTAATCGTTATCTCTCTTTTATAGTATTTTATCCCAGACAAAATATCTCCGTAATTAATCCCAGATTAATTTTCTCTCTCATCTTATTAATCCCAGATTAATATAAGTGCGAGTCATACGTCATCGGTGAATCTTTGGGAAGCGACCCATGAGATCCCCGAATATGTTGGCAGTAAATACGGTCGTCGGAGTATCCGAATCACGTACGTACCAAGTACTACGTTCTACCGATTTACAAGACAAGGTCGACTCCTAGCAAAGCACCAAGTCTTCCCAATTCTCCGGACATATCCATATAGAATATACAAAGATCTATATCAAGCGTAGTATACCGTAGTATTGTGTATATCGGCCCAGTATCGGATAGTCACGTGCTAGGGCTGGGGCTGGATAAGTGTCTGCCCCGTCCGAAGCACATGTCGGATGTCTGGTAACATAGTCTCTATAATCGGATATTCATGACCTGGTCACAATATCCCGATTGGTTGCGCAACACTCAAGAGCACTAGTACCGTATCCTGAGTGACATCATCTCCACTATGACTGAAGTGATACTTTCGTCTTGACATCACACCCAATACACTACGACTCTCTGATAAACCCAGAAGTGGTGTACACAGAACCGGTTAAAGCCCTGTACCACTAAGACCAAAGTCTATCGATTATCGTAAGTATTAGCGATGTAAGTCTCAGGTTAAGACTATACACACCTACCTTGATTTCGGCCTCCCATAGACACATAGTCATAATACCAATGGGATTCCGAGGGGTCTATCCAGAGCGAAGCTGTTTCCCGTACCATCGGTGAAACACGACCTCCTATCGCACTTGCATAAGTATCTGATACCTATATATATGAGAACTATGCCGTTGTGCCCTCACAACGCACACAAGTGCAATACTAGCCTATTCCGCATTATCGATGTCCAGTCTCGATAATACTCCGGCTAGGGATATTTAATGATTAATCCTTCGGGGACTGATACTGTCTCATATCATTCTCAGTCCAGGAACTAATCACAGGGACCTCTCTTCATTTATATATCTATGGTGATCTAATCACAAACGATGAGAGTGCAATTTCCTTGTCACATAGTTAATTTGTACAACAACACCATGATATGTACAAATAGTGACGCTATGGGTCATATTATCCAACATTGACATCTGTCATTGAGGCCGATCTGCTGGAGGCCGATGCTGCAAGATCGAGTGATGTAAAACCCGGGATGGAACTCTTCGCTCTGTAACCTGTCGGGCTTCCTTTTAGAGTCTTTCGTGACCCTATCACTTCTGCAATAAATATGCGGCCATTTCCTATACGTTTCATCATGAGGCCCATTTAAGAGCCGTCTTTACGTCACTTCCGTGTTCCCTTCCGTCGCACGTCACTTTCGCAGTGAGTTGCATTAGAACACCTGTCTAGGGCAACCTTTCATCATTTTCCATTTTCCCGCCGCTTTCACTTCTCGACAACTCGTATTGCGACACCTGTCTCAAGTTAAACCCTTCGTCTGTTACATAAGGACTCATCTCATTCTGGCCTTCACTTTACCTTCGAATTCCTCTGCAAACTCACTTTTATCGCATTCTCGACCTTCTGTTATCAATGGCTTATTCATCATCTGCTCCCAAAACTAGCGCCTCAACCTTCGCCGATTATAAGATGGCGCTGGAATCTTCTTCTGTGGGCACCTTCGGAGTTCACACTCTTGATGAGAATTTCGGCCAGTGCGCTCTTGGCCCCATCTTCGTTGAAGATGACACTATTGCAACGGCTCCGTTGGCTCAACAGTTCCCCTCTTCTTCTGGCCTCCCATTCTCTGAGCCACTTAACATCTCTCCTTTCGTTCAGTCCAATCCGATTCGCACCTGGCCCAAACCCGATACGGCATTCGAAGCCTGGTTTCAACGTATGCTGTTGTATGCGGATACTCGAGCCTTTTTAGACAAACATCACCTTCTTCCTTTCATTGAGCTTCCATCAGCTTTGCCCCCTTTTGATCGTAACTTTTTTCCTATTTCTTTGCTCTTTTGGTCTTCTGAATACAATGTATTCATTCTTCCGGTCGGGCCTCTCACTATCACCCTTCGTGATATTGGTGCTCTTACTGGACTGGACCCTTTTGGAGTGACCATCTCGGCTTGTAAAAACTTCTGTTTCCCTCATCCTTCAATGGACCTTTCGTCCTTTTCATCATATTCTTCTTTTCTTCGTACGTTTTCGGAAACGGCTGGTCCTGTTTTGATGTTAGAGCAAACGGCTTTCCTTCATTATTGGCTGTGCAAATACATCATTTGTGTGCCTAGCCAAAAACTTGTGGCGGGCTATCTCCCTATCTCTTCCGACCCTGCCCACGGCCGTCTCTTAGACCTGGCCTCATTTTTACTGGCCGCCATCTATCGGGGATTGGCTGTCCTCCAGAAAAAACTTCGGTTGGGGGCATCACACATTGCCTCTGGTCCCCTGTGGCTTGTTTAACTCTGGTTGAGAGCCTATTTCCCTGTCTTCGGCACAATTGATTCAACTCACCGTTATCCATATACCGGTCTTCTTTTTTCTCAACTTCGGCCATCTTCTTTCTCCCCTCGCGCTGTTTTTGAGTATTTCTATACTCTTCCTCGGGTTCCTTCTTTTTTCCCTTTTTTCTGTGTCGGATAGCCCATCCTTCGTCCATGACCTCCCTCTTTCGGAAGAGGACGAATCAGGTCTTCGCATATGGCGCAGGTTTTTATGTAGCCGCGACCTGATTCATGACATCATGACTGGGGCCAATGGCAAGGCCGGAGTAGAGGTGTACTCATCCAACTTCGTTGCCCGTCAATTTGGCCTCGTTCAAGGGTGGCCTCTTTCTTTCTTTCACACGCGCTCTGCTTTGTCAGACCGTTTTAAGGTCTTTTCAGTCTCTGAAGTTGAGGATTCCTTGGCGGAAACTCGCTCTTTGATCTCTTCTTTTGTTATCGCTCCTTTTGCTCTTTGCACATCTGTTCATTCCTCTTTTGATCGTTTCTGGCCACCTGCCCGCGAACGATTTTTCTCTTTGCCTTCCATGAGAGTTTTTTCTTCCATTCCTTTGTCCCCCAAGTCCTCTGAGCCGACGGGGTCGAAGAAGGCAACTGAGGCGTCTAAGCCCAAGAAGATAAAGCTTGCTAAAAGGAGACAGCCTTCTCCCAGTCGTAGCTCTGATTCGGACGTGCCGCTCGTCCGTCGCTCTAAGGTATGAGTTTGAGACTCGTCTTCTTTTGCACATGAGTTTGATGCACTCTGAAATCATAATTGTGTATCTTGTGCAGGTGCTTAGGATTGAGCCGCCTTCCGCAATGCCCGAAATGGCGCGAACTCCGAGGGCCGAAGTTCCTATAGGTGGAGGCGATGAGGTGGGACCTGCAGAAATGTCGGTCGTTCAGTTTGATGCGGATGAAGCGGCCGAGGGTCCCATCATGGAGCAATTACCAGGAGAGGGCGGTGCAGTCGGAGCCGATCCCCAAGGTATGGAGCCATATATTGAATTTGGCTGTTCGCGTCCAAGAGTCGAGGAAATTCCAAGAGACCATCCTCTATTTGAGCGCTTCTCTTCAGACGGTTCTGTACCATTTGTGCAGGATCCGGATGATGAGGCTGAAGTGCCAGAGCCTATTTGGCCGACTGGGTCTCTTTGGCACCACCTCAAGCAACTTTATCCCTTGGTACGCAGGATGTCTGCCTCAGGCTTCGAAGGGGTTTAAGGACGTGGACGGCCTTTATAGTTTGGCCGAATTGGAGTTGTTAGAGGAAGCTCGGTCTATGTATAAAGATGACGTACTTCGTCGCATTTACGAAGAAGATGAAGTCATTTACATTTCTGATTCGTCCGACTCTGATTCTCTTGTAGATGCTCGGCCTACTACTGCGCCGCAACGCCCAACGCCAGAAGTAGTATCTCCAAGTACTTCTGCGCACCAGACTTCGGCCTCCGCACAGCCGTCGTCTTCGGCTCCTCCATCCTCTCCTTCTCGAGTGGAGTCCATTGTGCCTGAACAGCCGTCTTCTCCGGCTTTCATGATTGCTTCTTCCGCAGCTCCTGTTCCGACGGTCCCAGTGTTAGCCGCTTCTGAACAATCATCGCCCCCTCGGGCTGAGTCTCCCATCTTGCCACAAAGTTCTCCTGCTCGGCCATCTTCTCCTCAAGCCGCATGGCCGCTGGCCCTTGTCCCCCAGCATCCATCATCCTCAGATCCTTCATCTCAGCAAGAACTAATGCAGCCACAAGCTGAGGCATTTGAGGCATTGGTGGATCGGCCTTCCATTTCTGGTTCTGGGGTGGTAAGTCTTTCCCCCATTTCCTTTAGCTCATGGCCTTAGTTCATTTTGCTAATTATTTCTTCGTGTGCAGGTATCCGACCCATTGCTGCAATCGGTCCAGAACATTTTGGACCGCTTTGGGCGATTGTCTTCTGCTTCTTTTCGGCCTCCTTCGCCTTTGGTCAACACCAGTACAGACCTGGAGGGCCTTCGGGAGGTTCTTGGTCAATACGCTTCCTTTGCTGCACTGGAGGTTAGTCAGGCTGCTCGGCCAGAGAACATCCTTCAATTGGACAAAAGCTCCTCCGAATTAAGCCGAATATTGGCCCTTCCTGTCTTGCCCATATCGGTTGATGATCCGTTTTTCCTCCAAGAAATGCAAGACTGGCATAGCAGCCATTCTCTCTCGGTATCGCAATATGCACAGCCAGAGGTTGGACTTCGCTCCTCTGTAATGAGGAAAGAAACGCTTCGTGGCTCTCTTGACGCCCTTCATCAGGCCCTGAGGGACACTACAGAAGAAATGATGACCGAGGAATCGGTCTTCCTGGACCTGGAGCGAAAGTTACAAGAGATTCAGCGTCTTGTCGAGGAAAGCCGTATGAGAAAATATGCTAAGATGAGGACCATTGCTACTCAATTAACGAAGATGGACGAGTTTATGGCAGAGTATGAAGGTCTGGCCCGTATAAATTTTGAGAAAAGCTTGCCGATTTGGATGCAGTGGGTTTGGAGATTCAGGACGAATGGCGTCTGAGGAAAGAGACGCTTTCGGCCATTAAGGAGCTGCCCGGGGTTTTCGGCGTTCTTCGGGCCAAATTAATGATTTTTTTAAGACGTTATATCGTCTATTCCTTGTATTTTTAGGACGTTTTCGTCCGTAATTAATGACAATACATTATTATTCCAGTGCCTTCTGTACATTTTCATGCTCCCACAAAGAGGGCACATATCTCTTTAAGTACTTGCCATTTATCGCTCTTGCATGCACTCTTCCGTTCAAGTCCTGCAAATGGTAGGCTCTGTTTGGTAACACATTTTTCACCACGAATGGGCCTTCCCAGTTGGGCGACCATTTGCCATACGCCGGGTCCTTAGAACCAAGTGGCAATATAGTTTTCCACACTAATTCGCCCTCCCTGAACGATTTAGCCATTACTCTGAGATTATATTCCTTGGCTATTTTTTTCTTTTGTGCTTCTAGACGATTTAGCACATCACATCTGATATCGTCCAATTCCAATAAATTCTGGATCATTGCCTCGTTGTAGTCTACCTTTGCCAGCTTTTCTTGTAACATTACCCTGGTGGACTCGATATTCATTTCTACTGGAAGCACAGCCTCGTGACCATACACTAACTGAAACGGCGTCACTGAAGTACTTGTTCGTGGTGACGTTCTATAGGCCCATAGAGCCTGACTCAAATATTCGTCCCATCGTCTAGCGTTGTATGTCACCATCTTCCGAATCAACCATTTAAGGGTCTTATTGGACGATTTTTCTTGACCGTTTGACTGAGGATAATATGGGGTAGTGTTCACCAATCGGATTCCGTATTCGGCCAGTAAATCTTTCACCTTTCCACCATTTAATGAAGTGCCGTGGTCTGCCACTATTGTTTGTGGTATACCAAATCGGTGAATTATATGTTCTTTTATGAACTTGATGATCTGTTCTTGGGAGATTTCTACAACTGGGATAGCTTCCACCCATTTGGTAAAGAAATCGGTAGCAACAATGATGAAAGTATGCCTCTTGCTTGATGCTGGGTAAATCTTCCCTATCAAGTCTATCGCCCATCCCATAAACGGCCACGGTTTAATGAACGGGATCATCTCGGTTGCTGGTGCCCTTTGAATAGGCCCGTGCTTCTGACAAGAAATGCATCTTTTGGCATACGAGCTGCACATTCTCCCATCTTTGGCCAATAATAGCCGCTTCGTATAATCAACCATCTCATCTTTATTCCTGTTTGGTGAGCCCCACAAACACCTTCATGCACTTCGGCCATGATAGTTTTGGATTCAGCTGGCCCTACACATTTCAACAACAATCCATCTTGTCGTTTTTTTATATAGCACATCTCCTGAGACTACGTAGTTCAGGGCTTTAAGTTTTAGCCTTCGATCCTTCCCTCCTTCGGGCTGTTTTAGAAACGTCTTGATTTCGCTTCTCCAATCGTCCTTCTTTTCGATTTCAATGTCGTGATATTTGTCCATTCCTTTCGTCGCATCAGAACCGGTTTCACCTCGCCGCTTCTATATATACCATCTATATTTGCTTGCTTGTACCTGGAAGCTGTTTGGGCTAAACCATTGGCCAATTCATTTTTTGCCCTTGGAACGTGTTCCAACTCTGCATGATCAAATCGCTCTACCAACTCTTTGGCCACATCCAATAATGCCATGACTGATGGGCTTTGGCATTTAAAGGTTCCTATCACTTGTTGGATTACTAGTTGCGAATCCCCCTTAATGGATACATGGGTTACTCCCATGTTGAGGAGTATCTCCAACCCAAGTATCAAGGCTTCGTATTCGGCCTGGTTATTAGTGCAATATTCGTTCAACTTGATTAAGAACCGAAATGATTCCCCCAACGGGCTGACTAAGACAATCCCTATTCCAGCTCCTTTCGTTGTGCTGGATCCGTCGAAATACATCGTCCATGGTTTCAGGCTGCATTCGTCCAGATCCATTTCTATTTCTCTAATAGTGCTCAAACATGGGTGATCGGCCAAGAAATCGGCCAAAGCTTGATTTTTAACGGCTCTTTGGGGTTCATGTCGTATATCGAATTCTGAAAGTGACAGTGACCAAAACCCAACTCTTTGATGCAAGATAGGACGAGAAAACATGTACTTTATTATATTAATTCTTGTGATCAAATACACTATGTTCGGCCTAAGGTAGGCTCGTAATTTAGTTATGTGAAATATAGAGCCAAACATAATTTCTCCATTGGAGAATAGTTACATTCATAATTCAGCAATTGTCTGCTAATATAATAAATGGCTCTCTCAACGTTCATGTCATCATCTTGTGCGATCATCCCAGCTATGGACTGTTCTTCGGCCGATATGTACAATTTCATTGGCCTTCCTGGCACTGGAGGTACCATCACGGCGGCTGTGACAAGTATTTCTTCAGGCTGTCAAAAGCTTATTGATTTTCTTCGGTCCAGACGAATTCGTCATTGTCCTTCAACCTTAATAAGGAGGAGAACACTTTTGTTTTCCCTGCACAATTGGAGATAAATCATCTTAAAAGTTAATTTGCCCTAAGAACCTCTGTAACTCTTTCTTATTTCGGGGTGGTATAGCTTCGGTGATCGACCGAGATTTATTGGTGTCAATCTCGATTCCCCGTTGGTGCACTAGAAAACCTAGGAAATTTCTTGCGCACACCCCGAAAGCACATTTGGCAGGGTTCAATTTTAGTTTAAACTTTCTCATTCGCTCAAAGGCCGTTGCTAAATGGCTAAAATGTTTTTTCATGGTCACAGATTTCGCCACTATATCGTCCACATAGACTTCTACAGATTCGCCGATCATGTCATGAAAGATCAAATTCATGGCCGCTGATAAGTGGCACCAGCGTTTTTCAGGCCGAACGACATCACTACCCATTCATAACACCCTAGAGAGCCTGGGCACCTAAAGGTTGTTTTGTGTATATCGTTTTCGGTGATGTAAATCTGATTATAACCTGCATACCCATCCATAAAAGAGTAGACTTGGTACCCCGCCGTGGAGTCCACTAGGGAATCTACTGTCGGCATTGGGTATTGATCTTTTGGTGTCGCTAAGTTTAAATTTCTGAAGTCTATACAGATCCTTATTTTTCCATTCTTTTTCCTGACTGGAACGATATTTGACAACCATTCCACATATCTGGTCGTCCTAATGAACTTCGCCTCTAAAAGGCGTTCAACTTCTTTCTTAATATCGGGCATGACATTGGCGCAAACCTCTGGGGATGCTGCTTATGAGGCCTATGGCTTGGCATGATTGGAAACCTATGCTCCACCAACGTCCTATCTAAACCAGGCATCTCATTGTAGTCCCATGCAAAAACAATCTTTTTGTACTCTCGCAGTAAACAAATTAGCTTTTCGCGTACCTGGGACTCCATTTCCTTGCTGACGTAAGTGATGCGTCTATCATGCTCGCTCCCCAGATTTACCTCGTCCAATGCATCTTGTCCTCTTGAGATATTTGTCTTTCGTCGTCCGTTCAGAGCGTATTTTTCTTCTTCCATTGATTCACCTCTTTCTATCAAGCAGTCCACTTCGCATAGTTCTCTTATCTTGTTCTCCGTCTGATGCGCCAATAATTTACCTCTTAAAGCCGAAATCGCGGCCTGTGCTTCGGCCTCATTTTTTCGCTCTGCTACATAGGCCATTAAACTGGCCTTGGAGGCCGTAAGGGCGACTTGCTCCTTATTCTGCTTGTTCTTCATTTAAATTGTTGTGGCGTTGGCTCTCTAAAAACCATTGTGGTTGGTCTCGTCTGTGCGAACAAATCATTCAGCAGTCCCGCGGTACGGCTCGTCATTTTGAGCCACAATGGTCGGGTTTTCCCCTTCATTTAGAACTCTGGTCGGCCTATAATTCCCTTCGTACATGAAGTACTCGGCCGAATTTGTCTCTGCAGCAGAAAGGCTTGTTGTCGGCATGTACTATCTCCACCTCGTCCCTCTGGTTCCATAAAACTAGGCATTGATGAAGGGACGAAGGGATACATCGGCTGATGTGTATCCAGTCTCGTCCTAAGAGCATATTGTATGTTGTCGGCCCATCTATGACAAAAAATACTACTGTTTTCGTAATACTTCCCATTTGCAAGTCCAACGGAATAACCCATTTGGCCGTCGTCGCCCCTCCATTAAAGCCGGTAAGAACCACTTCCATAGGGAGGAGGTCTTCTTCTGACTTTGCCAAACGTCCTAGCATCCTAACTGGTATTGCATTAATGGCCGCCCCATTATCAATCAATATTTTGGTGATAGGTATCCCATTAGCCTTTGTTTTTACGTACAGCGGTCGCATATGCTTTGTCATTTGTGGTGGTGGCTTTGGGAATATCACCTTCCCTGACAGACCTATCTCCATTGCTTGATCGCCCTCGTTGTTAGCTTGAGGCGATTTCTCTTCCACGTCTCATCCAGATGGTAGCAACGTGGCTGGTGCACCTTGCGAGACGTTATTGACGGCTAATCTCCGTTTTTTTGGCTCTGGTGATGGTCCGTTTTATCTTAGGTGTCCCATACAAAACGAGGAATGGATATCATCCCAAATCTTCTCCCAACGTCCCGACTGCAGGATTGACGGCCTCATACAATTCTTTGAGAAACCGATTTTGTGAAATTCCATTTTTTCTTGCTTCGGTTTTGATGTTTATTTCTTCTTCTATGTCGATCATTTCCTCATCCGAAGCCTCCCTATCAGTTATTGAGAGTGCTGCAAATTCGGTTTCGTTGCCCTCATAGACGTCTGCACTTGTTCCAGCTTCTCCGCTGTTATCCCCCTTGAATTTCACGGGCAACAAGTAATGATTGGCCACAACCGGTGGCATACTGCCGAACTGAATGATGATAGGAGGTTCTTCGTCATCTGATTTGTCCCGCTTTTGCCTGTCAAACTTGGTGCGCTCATCGCCGCTCGTCACTACTCTTTTTTTGTTGTCACTTCACTTTTTGCTTACTTCTGATTTCTCCATGATGCGAGAGCTATGGCCCGTGGTGGCCTTTGCTTCGCCTTGTTGGCCCATCATCCGGCCATAGTTTCTTTGATGTCGCCTTAACTACGTCCTCGTCATTTCGTCCACGGGGGAATAATTCCTGCCTAGACGTTGTCCTGACAGTGGTCTTCGGTATGAATGCCATATATTGGGCCGATGAATTTTCGGCCTAAATGTTCTTACATTTTGGACGAAATTTGAATTTTCCCCATAGAATCTTGGGGCGAAAGTCTGTGGCTGCCATGCTGCTGACTCTTTCTTTACGGGCCTTTCACAAGTCTCTTCTAACTCTCTCATCCATTCTATATTGTTTTGCATCGAATACAAACATTTGGTCGTTCTCCATGCTCTGAAGGTGCCTTAATCCTTTCCAGAGCGCTTGGACGATGATGGTGCTGTCCTTCGTCTATAACTAATTTGACCTTCGGCAGATTCATCTTGGCCAGGTCTGGGTTGATCATGTTCAATTCCACCGATTTTGGAAAAGGGTTATTATCCACTGCCATCTTTTTCTCGAACGTAATTCGTCCAGAGTCTATAGCATCCTTTAAAACATTTCAAAAAACAAGACAATTATTAGTTGTATGAGACCATGCATTGTGCCACTTACAATATTTTTTACTACCGATTTGTTCGGCTGTTGGCAACGTATGTCGATCGCTCAAACTAATTTGTTTATCTTTATACAACTGGTCGAATATGGCATCCACTTTAGTGATATCAAAAGAGAAGTTCCTACTCTTTTTATCGTTCTTTTCATTGGCTTGGGGCTCCGCCCACGTCTTACAAATGTAAGGCTTCCTCTTAACCAATTCGGCCAAACATAAGTCGGCCGATTCGACGTCTACTTTGCCCATTTCATAATCAATATTTCTATAATAGGTCCCTTTACTCGAATTTTTTATTTGCTCCTCTTCTCGTAATAACCGCTCATAACGCACCACACTAGTGGTGAGTTGGGGAAGGTCCCAAAATTCACGATCCTGAAATTTCTTTTTTAGATCGAGATTGAGGCAACCTTGAGCGATTCTCACAAATTCCTTTTCGGGCAGAGGCACGTAACATCGGCCTCGGGCTACCTTAAACCGCTGTAAAAATGTCTCGGCCCTCTCTCCTGGCAACTGTCTTAGGTTTGCCAAATCAGCCAAGGCTACTTCAAATTCGGCCTTGTAAAATTGCGCATGGAACAATTGTTCCATTTGCTGCCAACTTTCTACCGAATTGGCCGACAGACTGACATACCAAGAGAAAGCTACTTCTGACAATAATCCGTGAAATAACCTCAATTTGTGGAAATCATTGACTTCCCCACACTGAAGGGTAAATCGCCATATGTGTTCCATGGTAGAAACCTCCCCAGACCACATAAATAGGGAAAAATCTGGTATCTTGTAGTTTCGAGGGAACGGATAAGCCACATCGATCCAATCAGGATACGGCTTCTGATATCTTGGCCGAATTGGTCGTATGCCTAGACCGAATTGGTCTTGAAGGATCTCGGTCATTTGTTCCCTTAATATATCGTTGCCATTAAATGGCACGGCTATGGGAGGCGGCTGCTGTCCTCTCAAAAGTTGGACATAATCGTGATTCTGCCCCTGAGAAGCCTGGATGCCTTAAGGCAACACCACTTCATGTTGTGCCATGCTTGGCCCCTAGTGCATATTTGGCCCTAATTGTGGGCCATTGCCCCCAGGACTTATTCCTCCCCTGAGAGGGATGTTGGTCCCTTGCGCAGGAATATTACTAGGACCAGCCTCCTGACTGTTTGGTGTAGGGAGGGGCGTGGTCCACGGTAGCGTCATCCCGCCGTTCACACATTTGGCCATTAATTCATTCAACGAGCTTAGATATTTGGCCATGTTTTCGTAATGTGAGTTGCTAGTTGATACGAATTTGTCTATGACATGCGCGTTGTGAAGCCTAACCTGTTCGACAACATCCTGCGTGAATTCACCGAGCAACGCGCGTACCGCGTTAGGGCCGAGCTCCCTCATAGGTTCGTATCAACTAGCGTCTGTCAGACCCTTGAAATGACCGACTACGGCTGGAATGTAGGGCTGGTTGGTTTGCTCAAGTCCTCATTCCTCCGCGCTCGAGTCAGTTTGAGCGTTTCTTTTCGGAGGCATCTCCTCTATTTACACCAATTCTCCCAATGTGGTCGCCAAAAACTGTTTGCGCGATTTTTATGTGCGAAGAAGAAAGAGAAACGTGTAAGGTTCAAACCTCCTGAGACAAAGTCCCAGCAATGGGTGTTTGATTAAGTGAATAAGCCTCCAAGGGGCGCAAGCACAAAAATTACAGTCCTAAAAGTTATAGAAACTAAGAGATAAAAAAATGCTCGTTTGAGTCTTCATTTGATTGTCTTTTTTTCTCTCTGTCCGAGTGAGCTTTTATAGTGAAACTTGTAAACTGCTTGGGCGGTCCCAATATCTCCCTGCAGCTGCTGGATCGTGCCTTCAACCGTTGGGCTGTGCGTCTCAACTGCTTGATCGTGGGTTGAGCTTTTATAGTGAAACTTGTAAACCGCTTGGGCGGTCCAAGTATCTCCCTGCAGTTGCTGGATCGTGCCTGTAATCGTTGAGCTGCATGTCTCAACTGCTTGGTTGTAGAGGGAAAACCGTTCAACTGCTGCGATTTTGGAAGCGACTGCATCTTACATTTTCATCCTAACCGCTACTTCGGTCGTCTCGACTCTTCGTCGCTCTTCGCTCCATCGTCATTTCTCCCTTCGCTCTTCCTTCGTCTTAGTGCGATTTCGTTACAGGGTGACCAGAATTTCCTCTGTCAACAAATATGAAAAGAAAGTTGAAGATAATAGTCTCATCATACAAATCAACCCCAACTAAGCATAAGCAATAACAGGAAATATATAATGTAAACTTGTAAATATATATAGCACCCAAGAACCTCAACTCAATGTAGTTATACCATCCAAAACAATCAAGTCAGTAAATATATGAATATATGGAACTGTGATGTTCTACGAAGCACTTGAATATGAAAAGTTAGTTGAACGTAATACTCCCATCACGTACCAGATAAGTTGTGTTGGTGGCGACTCCCGGAGTGTCCATAAATTTAATAACATAAATCCCACAATCATACCTGTTGGGTTGGGTTGGAACTCATATACCACTGCCTACTTGGAAAGTCAAGAAGCTCTAAGGTTCTGTGAATGTATTCAATATATAACTGCGGTGGATAACATCTAGCGCTTGCAACTAAATGAGAAAATAATTTGGTTATAATCAAAATATTCCGCATAATAGATATACAATCAAATGCAATAAATAATAAAAAAAATAAAAGTGAGATGGAATTACAATAATATTCACTTGGTTTTATCGTTTACGCGCTCGACGACCACTCCGCAAAGAATCCCAAATCTCACAAACTTTTTCTTTAATCTTAATCAATAACATGTACCAATGGAAATCTCCGTCGTGGATTGGCACAAATATCTATTGAAAAGTAAAGAAGATATAAGGATGCAATAAGAAATACTAACATAAAAATTATAAATGAAGCATATATATATATATATATACTGGACTTGTTGGCATCTTTGCAGATCACACATATAATGATCTTTCAATTGGGAAGCTCTACGAAATGAATCATATTGTGCATTTCGTTCTAGTACCATTTGCTACATATTCATTTATGGATTCCAGATAAAAATATTATGACTTGAAATTAGATAAAAATAAAGCAATGAAATGAAAATAATCAAGTTGAATGGTAGAACGAAAATACTAACAGCAAAGGTTGTCGGTAAAAACCAATTGATTGTTTCTATAGTTCTTTTGAAAGACTCCTATATGGTGAGGTACTCAGCCTTCATGCAAATGACCTGAGCAATAGATCAGTCATTATTACAAACTGAAACGTAAAAATCATAAAAATTAATAGACACAACCTCGCCTTGAACTGGTTCACCAGGAAAAAGCGACAACAAGCTACCTCGAGTGATATGTTCATGACTTGTTCGGACGATAATCTCACTGCAAGCAACCCGAAAAAGAATTAAAAAAAAAATTCAATCCAATATACATATATTGAAAAGAATTTAGTCTATGGTGGTAAATGATTTGGTACATTTTCTCAGTGAATTTATTAAAACAATATTGAATTATCTTCAAATGATCAGTATTGGCTGCCTTGTTGACCAAAAAATGACCAGCTTTAAATTTTGACATTGCGCCTGTTGAAACAAGATCATATGGGGACAGCTGATAAGGCCCTGGATTTCTGTTTTTGAGTGGCTGATTAACAATTAAAGACATGTCAGAGTCTTGAGCCTCTGCCTTCTGTCCAACTATATCCATCGAGGACTAGGTGAAAGAAAATAAGTCACAAATTATATTCAAATAATAACAATGAAAGTAAAAGAAAACATATAATTCCTTGTATTCATACCTCATCCTTTAGAATGGTGGAGAATGTTTTAGGGTTGGCCATTGATTCATTAAATGTTGTTGCAAGCTTTTGCTTCAACTTGAATGAGTCGTCAAGAGAGGACGAACTGATGTTAGTTGGTTTTTTATCATGGGCATTTACTTCCTTATCATCGACTGGTTGTGCACCTTCAAAGATAGGGACCGACGTCGTTTCATGAGTCAGACGCGCTTGTTCTCTACAAACATGTAAATTTAGCTCTAAAAAATATGATTCTAATTTATCAATCTTTTTTGTCAATTGGTCCATTTTAGATTCCATCAATTTCATACCTTGTGAGGTTTTTTTAGCATGTTCTCCTCTAGTTTCCGCAGTTCTTTGTAGGTTTCTCATAATTGGATCGAATTCCTTCGTTGCACGTACAAAACTGTCTTGGTGGCCACTCTCCTTCCTCATGGGAACCTAATTAAAATTTAAAAATAATAATTAATTTTTTACTGATAACTTGAAGCATACCATAAAAGGAAATTATTAAACGAATAATATCGCATTGCACCCGGAACCACCAAATTTTTTCTCTCATTGAATAAAATTTTTTTATTTTCGTGGCAGTCCACTGCATGATAGGCCAACTATTCCTCGGTGAAGAGAGCTGGTAAGTAGAAGATGACATGTAGAAAATCTGCATAAACAAATAAATGTCATAATGATAAACATGGACTGCATTTTGGTAGCACCAGTATGAGGAAATTAAAGAGATCAAATTTTATTAATTCCATACCATTAAAAATAAAACACATCATCTAATTGAATAAGTTTTGTTTTCATTGACCTTCTTTACTCCATTCCATAAAAACTGAAAACACCAGGTAACCCAATTTTTAAATATAATGGAGTTGACATCTTTCAATGCATGCAGGTAATAAGGGTTGATGTACGAGGCAGAAGTAAGATATAGGATAGTACTGATAGCAAATAAACAAAAAAGGATACAGAAATCATCATCTGCAGTGATAATAGTGCTTAATCTCTCAATCACAATTGCTATTGGGATGCCTTTCTTAGTAGTACAGTACTAGGCTCTTAAATCAGTTATGTTCTTGTCTTCCCCGTAAGTCTCAAACTTGGAACCCCCATCCTCAATACCCATAACTGCAGCAAAAGTATCAACACTCAGACTGTATTCGGTTTCATTAAGTGTTATTATCCCTCTCTCTCATGTCATATTGTTTAACCAACCATCTACATAACTCTTGTCGCAATCTCCCACATCTGAGACCCAAGAGGCTTCCAAACCCAAGCTCTCTTACAGCTTCTTCTTGTTCAACAGTAAATGTGGAAACCATTTTCAAGAATCGAGTGACACTACATCTTGATATTCCTCTATAGTTAGGGTTTTTATCTTCTACCTTCTCCTCCACTGGATTGCCTAATAATCCACGAGGCCACCTTTCGTGGTTGACAGATTCCTGATTATACTTGTTCACAAAAGCTACTTTCTCTTCCAAGCTCATTTTCTTCCAATTAGTTCCTATGTGACCTTTTATCTATAACCAAATAATATAGTAAAGGTTAATAAATCAAACTATAAAGTTAAATAACAAAGATAAGTTAAATGGTAGATTGCATACCTCTTTGGTCAATTTAACACCTTCTTCTTTCATCCGCTTTGATTCACACTTGCTGTCGAGACAAGTAAAATTAATTTTGTATGTACATCATCAAATAAACTTATTTCATTATTATTTTACTAATAATAGCACCATGTGTGCTTGCCCGGTCCATGGGGCTGATCATTCGTTTCAGTCCTCTTTCGTTTAGCCATTATGTTTACAACAAAGGACAGAGACTATGGACTAGAAATACATCAACAATGATAAGTAAGTTAATTTCAAGTTTGAAAAAAGCTTCACAACCACGTTTAATGCCAAGCTTCACAAACACGTATAATGCCAACAAACATTGCATTTGTACACAATAAAAATTATCAACATCCACTTCATTTAAAAAAATTAGGTGAAAAAAATTAAACATAACAAACTTATCGGCTTACAAAAGTTCATTGTTTAACCCACAATTCAAAAGCAAAATACTTATAAAACTATCAAGAAAAACTATCACAATGTAATGAGTTGAATTAGATGACGATTGAATAAAGTCACAAAAAAGTCAGATAAGTACAAAATTTAACTCAAAAATTAATGATTTCAACTTTCAACTTTCAACATGATGATGTTTTCTATGTATATCAAAATCATCACCCACAGACATCAGCATATACAACTCACTATTAAAGGCAACAACATTAATGGTAGCCAAAACTTGATTTAAGATATTAACATAGATCTGACAATACTAGTATACTGCATGTTCTGGTTTCATTATTCATATTTAAACAAATCACTGCAAGCAATTTGAATCAGGTTTATGGCACAAATTACCAAAACACTAGCATGCAAGATTTGAAACAAGACAACAAATATGCATTGTAATCAAGATTAGCTCATCATAAAAATCGACAACGGCGTAGAGGATGAACTGTAGCAGCGGCGGAGTTGACCAGCGGCGGAGTTAATCAGGGATGATGAAGCACAACCTGGGAGTATCGCAATTTGGGGAAAATTTTAGGGCAAAAATTAGGGGAAATTTTGCTTGTTGTGAGTGAGATGAATTGAGAGAGAGAGAGCTGGCCTTTTATATTTAAGGTAGGTAACCGGCTTAACCGGTTTTCTCCTTTTTTTTTACTCACCGTCGGATCACTTTACAGTGATCAATTTTTTTTTTTCAATCAAACTCAAACTTCTTATCCATTAAGTTATGATATAAAATGATTAGCAGTCATGTTTTTCAACACCAAATAACTCCATCCTAATACCAAAAATTTCAAAACTTATCTCTCCAACAAATTTGATCAACCTAAACTTGTGCAATCATGCTTAAAACAAAAATAAAAATAGGGTCACCAATAGAATAAGACACAAAATTGAGAGAGAAATCTTAAATTGATGAACTTCAACAAGCTTTTGAACAAACCAGAGGAACATTAACCATACACTTTACATATTTTCAAAAAATTCAACACACCCATTGGGTCACAAATAGAATAAGACACAAAGCTGGGAAAAAAATCTTAAATTGATGAACTTCAACAAGCTTTTGAACAAACCAGAAGAACATTAACCATACACTTGACATATTTTCAAAAATTCAACACAACCCATTGGGTCACAAATAGAATAAGACACAAAGCTGAGGGAAAAATCTTAAATTGATGAATTTCAACAAGCTTTTGAACAAACCAGAAGAACATTAACCATACATTTTACATATTTTCATAAATTCAACACAAATTCATTAACAAACATTCAGTTTCTTTTTAAATGTACCTTACAATCATGAACAATTTATGAGCTTCCAAATATATATGTCCAAATTCCCTGCAAAACAAAAAATTCGTCAAGTTAAAAGGATGAAACTTTTTATAAATATTCTTTCATAAGGTGATTAATTTAAAACTGCAAGTAACAAAATCAGAGGCCATCAAGTTTCAAATTTGATGATAAAAACACAACTTGCATGCAAGATTCGAAACAAGAGAACAAACCCAAAATCACTAAAATCATAAAGGATTCAGTGTAATCAAGATTTACCGACCACAAAAATCCAGCAACGTGTGACAGAGTTGACCAGCAACAGAGTTGACCAGCGACGGAGAAGCAGCACCTGTGAAACGGTTTCGACGTCGGTGTAAGGCGATTTTAGGGCACAAATTTGGTTTGTTGTGTGTGAGAGAGAGATCGTGAGAGTGAGAGTGAAAGTGATGAGACAAACGCCGGAGAAGCAAATCCGGTTAAACGGCGTCGGCATACGGTAATTTTAGGGCACAATTTGGTTTGATGTCAGAGTGATGAGCGATTTCTGTGCGAGAGAGAGAGAGATCGTGAGAGTGATTAGGGATTTGTGAGAGAGAGATCAAGAATTTTATATTTCATATTTGTTACCGGTTTATCCGGTTTTTGCTATATTCTTTTTAATGACCGTTGGATCACTGTCATACCCCTAGGTACCTTAGACGCGCCCATTGAATATAACTCAATTACTAATCAGGATAATAATAGATGCAGTTTAAGAGTAAGTATTTTATTATTTACTCAGCCAAAAACATTAGAAAAAAAGAATAAGGAGCTCAAAACAGTGGCACCTCGAGAACCCTCAGAAGACAAGCTACACAAAGAAAGGTAATTCACACACTGCTTGATTAGCATACATTTGTAAATCAAAGGTGAAAATCAAACATCCAAAGTACAATTGATTTGCTTCTATGCAAACTAACATTTTTTTTTAGAATTGTTGGAAACTCCACCGCCAAATCACCTCTTCCGAGCTTAAACGGAGCATGTAAAACTTCCGACTTCCTCAGGCTCTTATAAAAAACGCACTCTTTGGATTCGAACCCAGGACTTCAATATGAAATCTCAAGTCCTACACCATCAAGTCACGTCGCTTGAAGATTCCGATAAGGAATTTGGATAAATTTATCGTCAATGCAGTTTGACAGGGATAATTTAGTTGATTAGTACAAGGGAGCTATGTCATTAACATTTCCACCAACATGACACAAACAACTAATATCTTGCTCAAGCAATGGTCCCCAAAGGGCCGCATTTCATATATCTGAATCATTGTATATAATACAAGCAAAACATAGGCAATGGCATCCCCTGAATATAAATCACGAGAACTACATGCAAAAATCAATTCTAAGGGAACACACTTAACCACAAAATGTCATAAGCACACCAAGAAAAACAAATGCTTCGCATGTACAACAATTTGAGGAGAAAACTAAACAGAAAGGAGAGGACAGAAGAAGAAACTGGGTGAAAATGGAAGACTCGGGAAATCCATGCTAGCGGTCTTATGTCCTCAACCGCTTTTGACCTTGATCTGAGTCCTCTCCACTGCTTATATCCCTAAGTTTTGCCAATGCCTGATTTATAGATGGGGGATTCTCCAAATCCTGGAAAGAAATTGAAGACCGATATTATCAACTAAATCCACAGAAACAGCTTTAAAATTATTATGTTATAAAATTTGTAACAGATCAAAGGTTCCCCATTCTAACCAACCCACACACACCTAGATCAAGATCATTTTGCTATCCACCCACTTTATACCTTTGCAATGGATGCGTCGGACATCAGCCCTCTGTTTGTTCTCTTCCCAAGATCAATCTGCACTGAGATGTTGGCATGCGACAGATCTATACCAGCACTCTCCAATGCTTGTGTCAGATTATTTAACAACCTGGTTGGTGCCAAATTTTAACAAAATGAGCCTTGAGAAAATTTGTGAACTTCCTAAAGCTACACATATGAATATAACTGTTAATTTCTCTAATGATAAGAAAGCAACAACAAATTCAAACAGAGATACAGAATCTCAAAGTGGAGATCCACACAGTTATGGATCTCCTTTTTGTAAATAATAATAGTCTACAACTCTACATGCAATTAATGCACCAACACCATATACTTGCAAAAATTTAGACAATCTTCTAAAAATTGCAACAAATAATAGAAAAACTTAAGATGTTTAAGAACCCACCCTTGCGAATAAATGCTTGAAATGCTGATCGTCCCCCCTTCAACTGTCAGCTCCTCATGTTGGTTCATCGTATCAGAAGTAGTAGGACACTCATTCGACCGTGCATCAGAGACTGGTCTCTGAAGAGGATGCACTGGCACACAATCACTCCGTGCAAGAGCAGGCATATTTCCCTGCAAAGGCATGGACATAGATCTTCCCTTGCTTGCCACCTCAGGTTGCCGGTCCACTGATTTGCAGCCAATGTCCTGGCTAGGATCAGACTCTACAGGATTCTGTGTGCTTGTAAGCACGGTTGGGGACAAACTGATGCAATTCTCATCAAACTTCCCAGGAAATAATGATGCTGGACCAGAACCATTTTTTATTGAATGTGGTTGAGTGGCAAAACTCTGAATACGCCAGTGACTATTTCTCTGTTTCAAGCACATGAAAGATGAGTTAAAATGAGATGTTTAATGAGCCAAACAAGCATAATATTGAAATTCACTCCCAACTTCTATTCAGTATTCACCACCAATCATAGATATTAAAGGCCGCCTCTCATTCAGGCTCACTGCCAGCGCCTCCCGTCTGTGAGGCTCAAGCTCATATTCCCAAGCGCATGCCTCGCAATGCCTATGCACAAAGCCCACGGGCCTCTTTGAAAAAATGACATGAACAATTGCCTATATCACACCATTGCATGTATTACGAAGTTTAAAAGTTGAATGAGAGAATAATAATAAATATTATACGAATTATGAATTTTGATAACTTTGAATCTTTTTTTTTTTTAAGTTATGACTTTTTTTGTGATATGATTGTTAATTTTCTTTATTGAGCTGAAATTTACAGCATAAATTTATTAAACACAATTTATATGAATTATTCCAATTGAGAATTTAATATAAAAGATAAAAAAATATAAGGGGTATGTCGTGCACCTCACTTCGATCAGGAGTGCGCCACATATTGCACCTTGTGCCTAGGCCCGAGGAGGGCATTGGCGCCTTGGTGTTGTTAGCCACATAGTCGCATGATGGATTTTGATGACGTCAACACTTGAAGTCTTCGACGCGCATTAGCGAGACATTACAAAAAGATGTCAAAGCACGTTGGTGGTAAAGAGCGTGAATGTGAAGACTAGCGGAAAAACGAAGAAAATCTTGTTTAGTCTTAGCTTAGAGCTTTATATGTATTGTGAATTGTTTATATAACTACCTAAGCTCATATGACACATGCACATACATATAGATGCATTAGGATCATGTGTAAAATGCTTTAAAACTTCATATTCTGCATTTCTGCACAGAGGCCGACATACCAGTCCCATATCGGTCACCATACCGATGGACCTGCTTTGTTTGCAAGCTCTCTGGAATCGGCACGTATCCATACCGGCCTACCATACCAGTCTTCTTGGAGATTGCATAGCCACTGGAACCGGCATGCATCATTCTGGTCACCATACCGATGAGCCTAACCTTTGCATGCTTACTGGAATCAGTGAGCCCTATGATTTTGCATGCTCACTGGAACCGGCGAGGACCATAACGATCCCCATACCGGTCCCAACGGATATATTCAAACCGTTGATAGCTGTTGAGGAGCCAGACCGGCATACCAGTGTCTAGAGACCGGCATACCGGTCTCAGACAGGCAAGTTGGGGCAATTTTTCATTTTACTATAAATTCAGCCCCATTTTCGTTTTTGCAATTGTTCTTACACCTTCATACATTTTATTCTAAGGTAAAAACAGAGAGTTATAAACCTTCATATTCATACACTCTCATACATCAAGCTCACACACTACACCTTCATATTCATTAGTAATGAGCTTAGAACACTTGGGTAAGCAACTCACACTTAAAATCTTCATTATCTTTGTGAGTGTCCAAGTGTGTTCGTAAATCTTTTATTCAAACACTTGTAAGAGATTTGTGAGTGAGCCCTTATCTAAAACTCATAGTTGAGGTTTTTGAGTGAGCCTATATCTAAAACTCATAGTGTAAAGGTTTGGAGTGAACCTAGTGTGTAAAACTCTTGGTTGCAGGTGAGCCACGGAAAACTCGGTTGATAGTGGAAATCTTCAAGCGCGTCTTGGGGGAGTGGACGTAGGCATTGTTGGCCGAACCACTATAAATTACGGTGTTATTTTCTCTATCCCTAACTCTTTACTTATTGCAAGCTTTTATTTACATATATGCTTATTGTGTAGAAACTTACATATAGGTGATATATTGAAATAGAGAAAATCGATCTAAGCTAAATTGGTAAAACTAGATAAAATCGGCAAAGATTTTAAATTCCGCATTATTAGACAATAACCCAATTCACCCCCTCTTGGGAATATAGAGTTTGGTTGTTAATTGCTTGTAGGGAATTTCAGGTGCGCCTTGCGCCTTTAACAACTATGCCACCAATATATTCCACGAGTGATCACATTAACTTTTTTTTTTATTATGAAGGTTTGCAACTTCCATGATTAACATTTGTCATGTCGCTTGAATGTCTGTATACGCTTAAATATGGTCATCTACTAAAATCAACAACTACGAGATATCAAATGTTTGATTAGAAGCTTCAAAAAATTTATCCTTGTTTTCGGTCAACTCATATAATTGGAATAACCAATTATATCTAAGAACTATCATTTGTACATACTACTGAGTGTGCCCATTACTGTGTCAGTGAACTCCATACAGATAACGTATAAGAGCAAGTATCAGAACCTTACCCAAGCCATCAATTTTGTAGGCTCAGCACTCCAATCCTGGTATGAACCCTCGTACTTTTGCACCTTTTCCTGTAAATCTTGCACATATTGGATGACCTGCAAATGAAAATTTACACTCACTCGACAAAAACTATAACGACAAAGTTTCTGAACTGCATTTACCACGCACACTACAATAATTCCCATATGCACAACGTACCTCTAACAAGAATGAAGCAGTATCTCTTTTCTGATCACTATGAGGTATGATTTCTCTCAATATCTGAAATCTGAAAAGCAACAAATTACAGCACGCTGTCAAGGAAAGTTCAAAACTTTAACAGTAAAACAGCACCATGAATAATAACTTATTCCCAAGCTCAGATGCAGAAACAAATCCAAATGAAAGGTATATAAAAATTAAAAGTGTGAATAAAACACTAATAATAATAAATATAAATCATATTAATGAAAGAATAAAACGATACCTCTCGTTAATTTTGCTCCTTCTTCGCTGTTCAGTAACTGAATGCTTCGATCGTATAACACTAGCCTTTTCACTGTTTTTCCCATCTACCAATCAAGAATTTGAAAATTAAATAATAATAATGATGATTTTTTTTTCAATGATACATAAGAAACAAATTAAAAAGAGAGAATTAAACGGATCCTTAAAAAAATAATAATAAATAAAACCTCTGGTGTTTGAAATTGTAATGTTAGAAACGGCTTCTTTCTTGGACATGAATTCGCCGTCCACGTAATCTCCGTCCTCTCGATTTCCTTTGGCTGTTCTCATTCTCTGCTTAAATTTATTTGTTTGGATTCTCCGGCGAGAGCAGGATCAGTAACTCAGGCGATGTAGAGTTGTTTTTGCAAGCCCTGTGGAAGGTGAGCTCGTGTCATTCTCCCCGTGAGGCTTCTACTTCCAAAACGACACCGTTGGTTTGGCCCAATAAATTTGTTGAAGAGGGCCAACTCGTATCTGATCAGTGATCAGTAAATTACAATGGGGCCATGAGCGTGGGATTCACGTGGAATCAAGTAATACGTAATCACAAGCATCACGTGGGTCACGTGGCCACTGCAAATGATTTTAACTAGAATAAAACAAACTTGAAAATTAGGCCCACATTTTTGGGCTGGTCCAATTCCTCTTATACGGGGAAAATGCAACTCACTCAAAAATTTTGTGGCTTGATAATTTTTTGTGTTGGGCTGGTCCAGGCAAAAACTCTTATCGTGTTGGATGGGTCGAATGGAAGAGGTAAATGGGCCAGCATGGCTCGTTTTGGTTATCGTGTTGTGTCTATTTAATTAGGGTTTTGAATTTTTTATTAAGAGATTTCAGAAATTTTTTTATTTTGAAAAAAAAAATATTTTTAATATAGTTATAAACTCAAAAAATATGAAATTATTGGCTCCACGAGAAATGTACAAAATATTAATTGTATAAGTGTGCGCCTTTTATATACACTAGATGAGCATGAATGTTATTGCGGTTATAGATGACGAATATTAAAAATAAACGACATATTTTTTAAAGTGACATGTGTCTACATCACATAAGATATGAGATAAATATTGCACAAATAATTAGAACAAAGCGAAAGAACAAAGTAAACATTAGAGAAAATAATAATTTCTTAATAATTTAAAAAAAAAACACAAAATAAGGTTTTAATAGGACATATTATCTATCAAATCTGAATCTAGACCCTAGATACTACATAATATATTTGACATTTTCTTGTTGGAATTAATACTTAATATTTACATACTTGTTGACAAAATATAATGTTATACATATATTTATAGTGATAACAATAAAAAATTTATCCAATTTAACTCAAATTACTAATTAAATAGACAAATTCATTCACTTAAAAAAATCAAAAATACTTATTAGATTAAGTCCATTCACTTCTTAAAAATGACAAACACATTTATTAAATAAAATTCGTTCATATATAAATAACAAATACATTCATCAAATTAAGTTCATGCACCTCCTAAAAATCGCAAATACATTCATTAAATTAAGTTCATTCACTTACTAAATGCACCAAATATTTAAAGTTTTAAAATGTGGCACATGACAATACCACACAAAAGATGGGACAAAAACATATACATATATGATGTGTGGGAGTGAGTGTTTATAAACCTAATAAAAAGCATGTCTTGAGATGGCTATGAAAACAAAATTATCTTCTGTTTTGTATGCAACTAAGTTGGATAAACAAAAATGGAATCTGCAATAACGGATACTCTGTAGGGACTTTCATCTCTTAAAAATGGGAGTAGTTTATCTCCTCATATTTTAGTGAGAGTAGATATCTGCATGATTTAGAGTTCTAGGTCGTCTCTTTGTAAACGTATATTTTTGGGTGTGCTATAATTGTATGTGTTTAATGTTCCAATAGATTTCGAATTGTATATCCGTAGAATTATAATGTATTAAAAAAATTGGATAAAAAAAGTACATTTTTATTTCATTTTTCCAATATGCCAAAAATACCCACAATAATATTTATAATCAACTTGTAATAGTGGACATTTTAGTCTTTTCATATATTTTGTCAAAAATAAATGACACATTAAATTACGTGGTTCAACATTTACCACATTTAAGAGAGAAAATTTAAACAATTTCATTATTCTTATAATTATTACAAATTACAAAAAGTGTGTTTGGTATGACTTCTAGTAAACGTAAAATAGTTTTTTTAATCCCAAAAGTTTTTTTCAAATTTTTTAATAGTGTTTGATTGTATTTTAAGTAAAGCTTTTAAGAATTAAAAAGTTATTTTGCTTCTACTAACAAAAGCTCAAAATTTTGACTTTTGAGAATAGAGATTGGAAAGTTTTTTTTTAATGTTAAATTATTTAGAATACTCTTATTTAATTCAACAATATTATTTCATTATTTTTATAATAAATGTATAAATAAATTGTCCAATAAAGTAATTTTATATTTATTTATAAAAGTTCTCACTCACAATCAAATACCTAATATATTTTTTTTTATCAAAAACACTACTTCTAAAAGCTCTATTTCTATAAACTCTATCCGACAAAATTCTATGTGAAAAGCATACAAACGAACCCTAAGATTATTTTTTATGTATCAGACGTTGTGAGATGTCCTTTTTAAATGGAACACAATAAAATATTTTATATATATAACATATATAATTAAAATTAAACTGTTATTTATCAACTCTATCTCTTAAGATTCAATTGATATTTACAAATATTATCTATATCTCACGCATATCTTATTTGTCTATCTCCTCATCTCTCTACATATTTATCATTATGCTTGAAATATCGAATTATATCCAGGATTTATACCCACAATTCGGTCAATCAGAATACTCATTTTTAGACTCGGCCAAAGGTCCGGTTCGGAATCCTAACCAAACTGAAACCGAAACCAGATTTATTCGGTTCGGTTAGGGTTCGTCTTTAGCCGAACCGAATGAAATCGGACGGTTCCAACGGCTAGTTTAGAGGCATTTTAAGTATCACAAAGATAATCCAAAAATGTATAAATATTAGTCATTCTTCATTTTTTTCAACACACCAATTCTCTCATTTCTCAATTTCTACAATTCTCTCATCTTCAATTTCTCATTCTCAATTAATTCTCTCATTATTCAATATTTTTTTTAAAAAAAATGGCAAACTCATAGGAGAATACCATGTCCAATGTGCCAATTCAAGAGAGCGGTCAAAGTATCGGTACACGGAGAAGAGAAGTTAATGCTCGATTGTAGGCACTGTATTTTTGCATATAAGTCCATATGATGAGTCTCATTTAGAGGCACTACCTTTTATGTCACGGAAGTCGCGGGAAACGGACGTCGGAGGGGGAAATTCAGAATAAGTATGTCATCAGATTCATTGCACAAGTTCACTGTTTTCGTTCGTGCTGCGTTCGTGACCACGTTCAAACGTCAAGCAGATTGCGGGCGTTCGTGTAGCGTTCGAATCGGCGTTCGAACGGCGTCGGTATTTCTGGTTTTGCTGCTAGCCTCACACCCAAGCCCAATTAGCCCACCAAAGCCCATAAAACACATCCAAATTAAATAAATGCATATTTAACACATGGTGAAATTAAAGCAAATCTAAAAATCACATACCAAATATAAAATAATCACCTACTAAAATAACAAATCCACTTACCTAAACAAAATAAATCACACCCTAATTTAGCCAAATCTTGTCTCCAATCAATCTTTTATTTTCCTTGTATAACACTAAAAAATATTTAACCTTTATTACATGATCTCTCATTCCTTCTCCAACAAGATTTAACCCTAGCCTTTGCCTATAAAAAGAAGCCTCTACCACACATCCAAGGGGGCTAGCACATTCATACAAACCACAAAAATTCTGCAAGACATTGACAACCACTGAAGCAGCAGCTCCATATAATCCCCCTACACTCAAGAAAGCAACAAAGAATTTTCTCTCCTCCTTCTCCCTACATCCACTGAAGCAGCAGCCCCATATAATCCCCCTACACTACCGAAAATCACAACCCCCATACAGCCCTAAACTACCGAGAATCATAGCCCCTAAATCCCCAAAACAGTAACCAAAACTACACCTTAAACCTTCAAAAAAACATTCAAAACAGTAGCCTAAAACACCAAAAACAGGGACCAAAATACAGCAGCAAAACAGCAGCGAAACGGAAGGAAAACAGCAGCCCGAACAGTGAAGCAGCAAAGGGAAACGTTGAACCAGTGAACCGGAGGAGTTGCGGAACACCCCCCTTTCCGACGACCGCGTACGGTACTTCCGAGAGTCGGCATAAAAGGTTAGACCTGAGGGCACTTTTTGTATTCATTTTTACTCATCTTTTAATTGTTTTAATTATTTATTTCGTATGAGAGTCGTTTATGGATGCATGTTGTGGTTTTGAATAAAATGGAAAATGTGTCTCCTCTTGTGGTATATAGGATGAAAACTCAGACATAAATTCCGTAGTCGAATCCGAATGGACGGTAGTGCGGTCTGTACTTGGGATACAACTCCACGTACCACTTGAGCAAACGGCCCATATTTTGTTTTATGTTGTTTTGATTCGTTTATTATCCGCTATTTAAATTCTGCATGTTATTTGTTTGAGTAATGATGAGGTAAAGCGCATGGGCTTAGTAAGTGCGATTAAAGGTCTTATATTTCGAGGGGTTAAAATCATTTACCACGATGCTTTGCCGCGCCGGATGATGTATATTCGGTTGAATGTGAGATGTGTTCAATTGGGTATACGAAGTCCGATATTGTTGTTCTTTATTTCTTATATGCATTGTGATATTAGCGCATAGGCTTAGTAAGTGCGATTAAATGTCCTCTATTTCGAGGGGTTAAAATCATTTACCACGATGCTTTGCCGCGCCGGACGAGGTACACATGATTGGATGGGAATGAGTTCAATCGGACACGTGAGGTCCTATATCGTAAATTTTTTTGTCTATGTATGTGTTGCATGCATCAGGTCTGGTTCCGTTCGAACGCGTTCTCGAACACTATACGAACGCGAACCTTCTGTTTACCGTTCGAACACGTTTTCGGACGCTACTCGAACGTGCACGCATTTTCTTAGTTTTATCATGTATCAGGTCTGGTTCTGTTCGAACGCGTTCTCGAACGCTATACGAACGTGAACCTTCTATTTACCGTTCGAACGCGTTTTACAAACGCTACACGAAACCGCATGTATTTTCTTTGTTTTATCATGTATCAGGTTTGGTTCCGTTCGAACGCGTTCTCAAACGCTACACGAACGCGAACCTTCTGTTTACCGTTCGAACGCGTTTACAAACGCTACACGAACGCGCACACACTGAACTGAGTCCTTTTTATCATACTTTATGCATAGTTGCCATATTAGTTGTCCCTTTGTATTACGAATCTGATTGATTCTCTTTATTACGCATGATTGTGCAATTGTCATTTATCTGTATTCCCCACATGTATGAGTACAATGTGCCTATTAAGTGTATGTTTGTTGTATGTTAATTTACCTTTATGCATGCGAATTCAGACATAGATTATATGCAAATAGTTTGTATGCAAACATGAAAAATATGTTATGTGCAAACTTAGCTATGAGCTTTGTACTTATGCATGCGAACTTAGGAGTAAATTATCCTTGGAAATATGTTGCTTAGGCTTGGTTGAATTATTACACAAATCATTTTATTACAAGTGGCATAAGTAAGGGACTGTTCCGAACCCAACGGTTTGAGGTCTTCCCTTGCGAGGGGTGAGTGCGGCCTTAAATCATTTTCCCGGTTCACACCGGGTGGCGACTCCATTATTCTCCGGTTTAGTTCCCTGCGGGCTACTCCGTACTCCCAACCGGGCCGCGAGCCCAGAACAGCATGCGTCGCCCAGTTTCTGTGTTCCCACAGTCTGGCGACTCCACTGGGGATATAGAATTGGCCCCGAAATAATGTCTTGTAATTTTATGATTTGTGCTTTAATTAACCGTGTCTACTGTGGGTTAAAAGGGGTTTAATCAAATGCACTTTTAAGGCTAGGTAATGGTTTGGTGTCTTCCCTCATTCACTACTTTTCTATAAGGAAAAGCTGTGAACGCACCTAGATAATCACTTACTTGTGGCCTATTGTGATGGACTAATTTGAAGGACCCGTTGTTTATTCCTGTCACCAAGCGATAAGAGCCTAAGAGGCTAGGGTACTTAAGAGAGCCTCGCTCCACCCTCCCTCTGGGGAATCTACAACGGAAAATTCATCTGAAAATCAGTCACACACCATAACTCGTTGGCACGTACTGTAAGGTATAAAAAAGTGTGCTCACTTGGTCGCTCGAAACCTTGAGTGGGGAGACCTAGTTGTGGGCAATCTTTCGCCAGCGAGAGTCTTTGTCTACACTCCCGCAAACCCACACGTAGACCGGGGTTGTATGGCCTATAGCAACTATTTCCTTGTGCTTGTGGACCATCCTCATTTGGATGCAGTTGGACTTCTTGTCAGAAATGCGAACTTGTTGGGCCACTTAAACTGGGACGAGTTCGTATCCTATGACAATTGGGCCAAAAGCTTCTTGAAATATTGATGGGCCACTCTGTAGAAACTATCTATGTATGCTTGTGTTTGGGAATATTGTTGTTTGGATCCATGCGGACCTTTTGTCATGAGGTATGGGCTTGTTGGGCCATTTAAACTGGGACAAGAACGTATCTTATGACGATTGGGCCAAAAGCTTCTAAAACGCCAATGGGTCATTATATGTTTGTGTTTAGGAACATTATCATTTGGATACGGTTGGACTTCTTGCCATAAGATGTGAACTTGTTGGGCCATTTAAATTGGGACGAGTTCACTCCTATGACAGTTAGCCCAAAAGCTTCTATAATGATGATGGGCCGATTTGTGTGAAAATTTTAATGAGTTGATATATTCCTTGTATCGCATGCATCTCA
>SKCR01033895.1:0-42011 GCA_019454045.1 Zanthoxylum bungeanum | reverse complement strand
ACAAGCTTGCCATCTGCTTAATTGTAAATCTATTGTTTATATAGCTTATGGGCCGAATGTGCGTAGCTGAATGCAAACCAAAGCAGTAGGCTACTCCAAAGTGTGTTTCAAGATTAAGATAGGTTGGGGGTGAAGGTGATGCTTGAGAGAGAAATAATATGAGAAAGAAAAGAAAAGAAAAAAATAAAATTTATTATATTTTTCGATAAGTGTAACTCTAATAATAAACGGGAGACCGATGAGATAAAATTAATGAGTATGTGTAAAAATATCATTACACTTTGCGAGTTTGCGTTGGATTTATTAATTAAATTTTTGACTTAATTAGTATACAATGCTTTATTGTGAAATTCCTGTGAGTTATTTATTGGATACTTTTCTTCTAAATGCATCCCCAAGTTGGTGAGTTTTTTTTTAAAAAAAAATCTTATGAAACTCCACCACCAAATCACTCATTATGGGCTTAAGCGGAGTAGGTAAAACCTCCGACTGACTCAGGCTCTTACAAGAAACACATCATTGGATTCAAACTCATGACCTCAATTTGAGATCATGAACCTTACACTACTGAGCCATGCCCGATGACCAAAAGTTGGTAAGTTCTAACATATTGAATCTTCTTTTGTCAACGAACCTTCCAAAATAAATGAATCTTAGTGCCCTATATATGGATCAAATAATACAATAAACTCCGATTGTTGTTAATATACAATCATTGTGTTCTTGATAACTAATCAAAACTAGACCTTCCAAGAAAGGAAAAGAAAAAAATTGGGTACCAACCATTTTCCCTCCGATTGGCAAAAATAACCAATACAATCCTAAATCTTTTTTATTTGGATAAGAGATTGAATTTCAATTATCAAATAAATTTTGGTTGGTTGGTCCCATATTGCATGGAATAGTAGATAAGTTTGTAGGTATCCCAACACATGTACATTAACATTAAAAAATATTATTGGATTGAAGAAGAAGAAGAATAGAAGGAGCTATAGCATTTAAAGAAGATCAAAACAACCTTTTTATATCGTTGATATGTAATGATGAATGATGATGATGATGAAGAATCAAGGGCACATGGACAGTTAATGTATGTGGAGAAGATTCAGAAAGCTTTCTTCTTTAATATTTATTGGTGAGTAACAAGGAATAAACATAAATACACACTATTCTTTTGGGGGTACCCCAATTAAGGGCATGTGAAGAGCTTGTTGTAGGCCAGGCTAAAGCACTTCATATAGGATCCACATATCTAGAAACATATAATAAAAATTTAAAATCAAAAACCCACCACACCTTCACCACAATTGTGTATCAATTCAATTTCAATTCCTTTTAGATACACTTGGCACTAGAAAATATCATTTTATCATTTTATTATTTTGTTACACAAATGGGAAAGATCACGAGCGGGCTCACATTACGTACCCACGTAACATAAATCAGGCAAATGATTAATCTGCACTTGAGGGGGAGTTGAGATAAATATCCTATATATTGACCTGTACATGAGAGAAAATGTTAAGATAAATATCTCACATCATCTAAGATGAAGAAATGAACTTAAAATATTTTAAAATCATATACGTACATTAATATACTTTATGATACATCAATATATTTCCAAATATATAAATAAGAAGTAGATTTTTGATATCTATCATGTTAAAAACATTTTTACTTCGCATATAACTCAAAACGTTTTAAACCTCCTTTTTGTTCTTTTCCAACAATGTAGAATATGAAACTGAGGTCTCAAATTCTTGGACTTATTACACAACACTTATGTTGGACGGATATGGATGACGTGATACGCTCATCCAATAATGTTTTGATATTTATATATTAATTTTAAAATTAATCACTCATAATAAAAAGAGAAAATTATTAATTAACACAAGACATATATTTGTTAGATTGGTCTATCATGTATAAGTTTTTCTCTACAAAACATACTCAAATTTCAAAAGTGAATTATTTCTTAATAGAAAGTGTGACATCCGTCCCAAGGGACGTAGCTTGGCAGTGTAGAACTCAGGATCTCACTTTGAGATCCTGAGTTCGAATCCAGGGAATGTGTTTCTTATAAGAGTCTGGAACAGTCGGGGTTTTACTTGTTCCGCTTAAACTTGAAATGGGTGGTTTGACGGCGAAATTTCTAACGATTCCAAAAATAATAATAATAAATGAAGTGGTATCCATATCATATACACTAAAATTTAAATATGCAAAATAACCAAAATTCTCCAGCTAATGCCAAACTCGCGTTAATAAAAGAAAATAGAATAATATAATATTGAGTGTATCAGAGACATCTAATGGAAGCAATTATATAATATTTTCTTACCTTGGATTCTGGATTTTCATGTTGCCAGGTTTCCTCGTCACACATGGCTTGTGCCCTCACTCTATTCATTTCATTTCATGGCAACTAACTATTAATAGCTGATATGATCCTCTTAAAAAAAATATTCAAAAATTACCCTATAATGGAATTAAGCCACATATTTGTAATTGTTGTATTTGTGTTTAATTTTGTTGCACAATGCTTAATACATTTTGAAATCTTAGTGATTACAAGTTTTGGAATATATTTATTCACTCAACAGTTAATATATTTACCAACTACTCTAGCATCTTAATCCCAAATATGAGAAAATCTATAATATAATAGAGGTATCATGTCATTCGTGCAACAATCCAATAATCAATTACCACACGTGCTAAAATATAAAAAAATAATAATAATAATTAAAAAGATGAATATTAAATCATACATTTCATTTGCTAATTTGTTAGTAATATCACGTCACGTATGCCTCCATTGCACTAAAGAATTACTCCCCAAATAGAGAGTCTATCTCTAATTTACCAGCTAACACAACTCTAGCGAAGAAACACCGGAAGATTAATTGAGGATTCAACAATATAATTTAAATTATGATTTACTGAAGTTTATACATGTCACGTGAATAGGTAGTATGAGTTTACTCATGTATGAATGTGATTATGATATCATATTGAAGCTTATGAGTCCAACTCAACTCAAAAATTAATTAGTTTGAGTAGATACCCATAGTTATATTTTAAGATCGTTCATTCATATTAGCCAGTGTCCCACAGGGGACTGACTTGGTGGTATAGTGTTCAGGATCTCATCTTGAAGTCCTGGGTTCGAATTTAGAGAGTGTGTTTCTTGTAAAAGCCTGAAACAACGAGAGATTTTACATGCTCCACTTAAGTCCGGAAATTGTGGTTTGACGACAGGATTTCCAACAATTCAAAAAAAAAAATTTCATATTAGCCGGTGATATTTTTTCTCCAACATGGTTGTTTTATTTGTAAATAAACATGTATTAATTATTTTTTATTTGCAAATTGTTTGCCAAACATGTGTGAATACGCAAGTGACAGACCCCATATGAGAAGCTGGGTCCAGGAAACCTCCCATTTGTGAATAATATTCACAAATTCACACCCCCCATTTCTGATCTCTCTCTTTCATTCAACATAAAAATCGCTGTCTCTGCAACCCACCGTCATCTCTATAACAAGTCACCATAAATTTCATGGCATCGTGATCAGTTCCATGACAATAGTTCACTCACTGGTCACCTCTCTTAGCTTCCCCTTATATTAGTTCCAAGCTTTAAAACTTTGTAACCATTGGCTTATGTCACTTGCTTAATTTTCAAATTTTGTCACATTCATGGCTTTCCCTCATAGTTTCATGTTCCAATCCCATGAGGACAATGACCATCTCCCTTCTCCAACTTCCCTCAACTCTCTCCCCTCTTGCCCACCTCCCCAATTCTTCCATGGTATCATTAACTTTTCTCTCTATATTTTTTTTTTTAAAAAAAAAAATACGTTACAATCTACTGATATTTATAATCAGAAGTCTATCAGAACCTCTCGAAGCAACTCTCTTTCTTTGCTTATATATTTATAATGTATGTATTTTTGTGTGTGTGTGTGTGTTTGTATAGGTCCACCATTCATGATGAAGAGATCGATGTCGTTTTCGGGGATGAATGACAAGTGCGAAGATCAACATGTGCATGGAGATGAAGATTTATCAGATGATGGATCACAAGCTGGTGGGGAGAAGAAGAAGAGGCTGAATCTGGAGCAAGTTAAGGCACTTGAGAAGAGTTTTGAATTGGGTAACAAGCTTGAGCCTGAGAGGAAAATGCAGCTTGCTAGGGCTTTGGGGATGCAGCCTAGGCAAATAGCCATATGGTTTCAAAACAGGAGAGCTAGGTGGAAGACTAAGCAACTGGAGAAAGATTATGCAGTTTTGAAGAAACAGTTTGATGCTCTCAAGGCTGATAATGATTCCCTTCAAGCTCATAACAAGAAACTTCATTCAGAGGTAATTAATTGCTTTATTTTTATGAACATCTTAATTGTTGAGCTCATGATCCCATATATAAAGATAATGATTAATAATTAATTTCATTTAGTCTTTTTTTTTTCTCTCTTGATTAGTTGATCTGATCATAATTTTGAGGTGTCAGATGTCAGAGCTACCCTGTATAGGAACATAAATTAAATTAATCTGCTTGGTTGTGATGATATACACAGTTATTTTGTTTGAAGAATAAAGATTCATCAAATGATCAAGTGATTCATTTGAAGAAAGAAAATGAGGGTTCATGGAGCAATGGAAGTGACAACAGTTCAGATATCAACTTAGATATCTCAAGGACACCAGTAATAACAAGCCCTGTATCATCATCTCATTTAACAAGCAAGCAGTTCTTTCCCACATCAATTAGGCCTGCATCTGCAAGCATGACTCAGCTTCTTCAAGGCTCATCATCAAGACCAGACCTCCAGTGCCTCAAAATTGATCATCAAACGGTTCAAGTTCATCAAGATGAAAGCTTCTGCAACATGTTCAACGGCATTGAAGAGCAGCAAGCAACCGGCTTCTGGCAATGGCCTGAGCAGCAAAATTTTCATTGATGAACACCAAGTCCTCTTCTCCCAAAAAAAAAAAATTATTACACATCCATTACGCCATTTGGGTATTCTTAGAGAGATTAATTATAAGGAAAAATAATAATTAGATTTCTTCTTTGCCGATCATCACGTCCCCAAGAAACCTGACTTGGTGGTGTAGGGCTTGGGATCTCACTTTGAGATCCTAGGTTCGAATCCAGGAAATGGGTTTCTTGTAAGAATCTGGGACAGCCGGGATTTTATCTGTTCCGCTTAAGCTCATAATGGATGATTTGGCGGCAGGGTTTCCAACGATTCCAAAAAAAAAAAAAAAACGATCATCAGCTTGATCATGTATTTGAAGTAGATTTATGTATAAAACTGAGCATTTTTGGTCCAATATTATCAGTATGGGAGATAGCTTGGCTCTGAATAATACAATTTCCTTCCCATACTTTGTTAAAATCAAAGAGTAAAGTTTTTGTAATGAACATTTTGGCTAAGATACATGTGCTAGTGACTAGTGACTGCTTTCCAGCTCTGGCAAGTAGCAGGCCAATGAAAATAACTTTAATAAAAAAGTGATTCTCTTCCTAACATTGCTTAACTTAAATCTCTTTTAGTGTTTGTGGGCGTTTTAGAATCATGAGTGTGTGATTTTTTTTATTTTTTATTAAAAAAAAAAATTGCATGAAAGTGCATTTTGGTGAAATTGGAGTAATGTGTAGCTAGTAAAAATCTCACTAGATGTATTTTCTCTTGGGGTTATGCTCCTGGTGTGAAAAGCCAACGATTTATCCTGATCTGTATTTGGAAATTTCTGAGGGCACATGGCACAGGTCCCGGGGAATAGTCGAGGTACGCGTAAGCTGACCCGGACACCCCGATTATCAAAAAAAAAAAAAAAAAAGGGGTAGCTAGCAAAATGTGGGTGACTTCATAAATCAAAAAGCAAAATATTCTTGGGAAGTTAAATGAAAATGAAATACGATGAAAAGAGTAGATCAGTAGAGGGAAAAAAGGAGGGAAATGGGAGGATTCTAAGCACACATTCCGAGAGGAAACAACAATCAGAACAAATTGAGAGAAAGACAGACGTTAAAAAAAAATGTATTTTGTATTTATTTTTTTTGGCAAGTGAAAGTATCTAACTGTGCTGCCTCTTCTGTTAGATATGCATGTAACATACTGCCACCATTTCTCTACCATTCATCAAAGCAACGAGTATATATCCCTTAATATTTAGATCCGGCTAAAATTTGGAACTGAAATCGAATCGGAAAAAATTGTCCGGTTCCAGTTTGGAAATTGGAACTGAAATCAATTCCTTTCGGTTTGGTTAGAGATCTCACCCTAGCCGAACCGGAGGAACCGTTCCCGTCCGGTTCCTAAATAAGGACCGGAACCTTACGGTTCAAATAAATCGTAAGGTTCCACAGTTCCAATCGAAACTGTTATGCCCAACGACTAGTTGCAGGAGTTGTTTGCTCCCTGCAACAAATTAAATTTTTATTTGTTTTTATTTTTATGCTAAATCTCTAAATGGATGTGACATGTCATTGGATTGAGGTATCATGAAACATGCAAAAATAATTTATTGCATTTAGAGTTTTTGATAAGTAACATACTGCATATAATATTATAGAATAATTAAAGTAATTTTTAATAATATGGTTTATCATGTAAAATTTTAACAATTGATTTTCACATGCATCTTCAAAATACTGGATTAATTAGAGAATTAAAAGAAATATGTCAACCAAATTTTGGGGGAAGATTTTTTCATGTTCGTTGCACATGTCATATCCTTAATTTATGTGTTCGACAAGAGTGGAATCATTAATCATTCGATTTAGTTCCGGTTTGGAACATAACCGAACCGGTAGCCGAGTCCGGTTTCGACCCAAACTAAACCGGTGGCTGCGTCTGATTTGGAACCAAATCGAATCAGTAGCGATCTATCCTCTGTCTCTCTCTCTCTCTCTTTTCTCTGTCTGTTTAAGTCATTGTTCAATTTTCTCATTCATTGTGTGCCATGACTAGGCATGGATTCAATGAATAATCTTATAGAATATTGTAATAATTAGTATTATCAATTGAAATCACAAGAATTTGGAAAGTGGAAGCAGAAACCAGGAAATTGAAAAAACTTATAGCTACTGTTGATATGTTAAATCATATCAACTAATTGGGTGTTTTGATCTCAGTAAATTTCCAATGTAAGGTAAATGTGCTAATCCAAACAAATCATCACTTTCATTTGAGGAAACTGAATTTTGTAATATTAATTAATTAAAACATGGTTGGCTGCTAAGTGCAACAATCTTATTAAACAAAGAGAGATATTAAAATTGGGCCTTTATCTAAAAATATGAGATAAAATGATTTAGTAAACATATACATAGTAATAATTTCAAGATTTGATAGTGAAGTCCCAAGGCAATAACATTATACTGTGTGGACATGGATCATCACAGGTGAAAAAAAAATTCCAACTGAAGTTGACATTGACTTGAGAGATTCATAAAAAATTTAGTAAATTAGTTAGTGAAAATTATAGTTCTTAATACCCAAGAATCAAATTTAAAAACCCATGATTCTTGGCATGATTGTGAGCATGATTACAAGAATATCAACTATCAAGGGAAGGGATGTGAAGGGTACATGATACAATGTAAATATATGTAGTTTGGTTAAAAGACAGTGTAGACCACATGATTTAAGAGATTGGTCAACTATAAAAATTATTAATTTACAAAAAAAAAAACAAAAAGATTTCTACTTGGATTTATTTTTCTTTCTTTTTCACTTTAAGAAAGAATCTAACACTTTACTCTTTGGAAGCCAAGGAAAAAAAAATATGACTATTTTTCTCCCCTTGGTTTTGTTTTGTTGTTACAGTATCTATGAAACTAGAAAATGCTGCAAAAAGCAATGTATATTTCCCAAACCCAAAATTGGGAGTCCATATATAACAAATTTTCACTACAGATTTGAGACTAGCAATATTTTTAAATTTAACTATAAGTTAACATTATATTACAGTTAGATAGTACTTTTTAACATCATATTTATATTTTAAAAGTGTAAATGTTTTGTGTGGAAAAATTACTCATTAAGCGTGATGGTCAAATAATGTTTTCATTAACTAAACCAAGATCAAACAAAGTCTTTTCCCACTAGATAAGATCATTTATAATATGGATTCTTTGATGTTATTGTACTTTATCCTGAAATATTATGTCATTAAGCTCAGTAGCGTTTTTATCCTGAAACATTATGTCATTAAGCTCAGTAGTGTTTTTTATCTTTCTTAATGGTTTCTTTCCATATCAATTTAGATCTTCCCGATCTTGTTTAACTTATGACAATATCATTTGTTTTTAAATTGTATATATCCGAATCACCTTATTCATGTTTCTATTATAGGAAAGCTTTTACTAAGCAAATTTTGTATTTAGTACAACTTTGACAGGTATTAAGAGTACATTATTTTGGTATCTCAAATGAGTTTGATTGCAGCTTTCTTTCTTTATTTTTTTTTTTTAATGACTGTTGAATTAACTGCTATCCACCATTTATAGAGTCTTTAATAAAACTTTGATGAAGTAAAAGGTCAAAAAACAGTGAATAAGAATTGGAAAAAAAAAAAAAAATTATTTAAATCTCTATGAATTTTGCTGCAAAATGCAGAAGTGCACATGGCAATGAAAAGAGTTTCTTTTTGTTTTCAGTATCTGTCTGTGTGTAAGGCTCTGCAATGACTTAAATAAAAAGAATCTCCCCTATATTTCATATATGCAATCATTTTCATTCAAAATCAATGCATTATTATATAAGTGGGTAACTCTCTGATCAGGAAAAAAAAATAAGGCTCATTTAATTGTCTGCTAAAATTTCAAGGAAGCTAATAGCTTCACTACATGCCTAGCTGGCTAGCTCTAAATTCATGTTTAAATTAAATCTGCTTTGGACCTTTTGGTACCTTGTGAATTATGGTATCAATCTGGCCATCTTCAGGCAAAATCAATTATAGTTTTCCAGTTTCTGGTGCCTTGTCATTTACAGAAAAAGAAACAGGCCATTCATCAAAAGAAGGTCCAGGGAGTGTGGCTTATGTAACACTAGAAAAAATTTATGGCCGGAACAATTTTTTTTTTTCCGGTTGACCAAATTATGTAACACTAGTGGATATTTTTGTTCTAATTTTAATTTAGTCTTCAGGGTCTTTTCCTCTTCATTTGTCCATCAAAATAAAAATTGCTCTTGGTGCTGCGAAGGCCCTTGCCATTCTTCGTGAGCAAGCCGAAAAGTTTACCCTTTTCTTTTTTTTTTGGAAAATTTTGGAAATCCTGCCGTTAATTCGGATTTTAGTATAGAGGATAAAATTCCCGAATGTTTCACACTCTTACAAGAAACATACCTCTAAATTCGAACACAAAATCTTAATCAAATCAGGTTTCTTGGGAACAATATTTAATACTGTGATTTTACAAAACCTAATATCCTTTCGGGTATGTGATGTGACCCATGCTGTGCAACAAAACAACTAATTTAATCCCCCTCTTCGCAATGGGAACTTATGGCTGAGCTTTCTAATGTTGAATGGCCGAAGATCAATGGACAAAAACCAACCAAATGGAGAGCATAACCAGCTGGAATGAGCAATGCCACTTGTAAAAACTCGTTTCTTGAGCAGAAAAATATTAGGGGTGGCAATTTGGGTCAGGATTCGTTTATTCGTTCGATTCGATTCGCTTTAAAGCGAATACGGGTTTGAAAAAATGGATTCGTTTAATAAATGGGTCAATTCGATTCGATTCGATTCGTTTATTAAATGAATCGAATACGAATTTAAGCTCATTGATTCGTTTATTTATTTAGGATTCATTTTATCATTTTTATTTACTAGTTCTTGTTAATTTTCAATTAAGATTTGAGAAATCATAGCTAATTATCATAGAAAAAGTAATATTTTCAATATTTGGTGAGATATTTTTAGTAAATATATTAATTACATATTTCATATGTATATATATATATGAAAAATTAATGTAAATCAAGTGTGGTAGATTATTTTATTAAATAATATCATTGACTAAACGAATAAACTAATATTTGTATTCAATTCGTTTAATAAACGAATCGAATACGAATCCTAATATTATGATTCGTTTAATAAATGAATCGAATTCGAATACATCATATTTTGATTCGATACATTTATGATTCGATACGAATTCGATTCGTTGATTCGTTTTGACACCCCTAAAAAATATACCCGGAAATTTTTACAATAAACACATAAGGTTATAGTTAAAAAAATTCATATATAAACAAACATTATAAATATGATTAAAAAAAATCATAGATTTAGACATAGAAACATACATATTAAAAAAAAAATGAATAAAAGTTAGGGCTTAGAACCCAGTTCTTATATTTAACGGAGATAATCTATTTTCTTGTATTGTAAATTTTAACAGAAACCAACTCAATTACAAGCTGCTTCCGATTGTATTATATAAACTTTAATATTTTTTGTTACATTCCCAATTTTTTCCCCTTTTGAAAAGCTAATCAGGTGAAGCGAATTACATAGTAAATCCACAAATAATATAAAACAGACCCGCTTCATAAGAAAATGTTAAAAAAATAATAATGTTAATTTATTATTTAGGGTATTTCCAGACACAGATCTCCTGGGTCTGTGCGGATCCGAATTTGAAAATATATGGATTTAAAATTTCTCTACTTGGTTTGGATTTTTTTTTCAGATTCGAGTGTTCTAGGTTTATACGGATTTGGGTCTGTCCCGATTTCAGATCCGCGTGGGTTTAGAATCTCGTTGCCCGCATCTAGAAATTTTTTTATGGATCTGGATGCTTCTAGACCCGGATATACGCGGATTCGAGTCAAACCCGGATCTTTTTATCATCTCTATTTCTAACCATCATACAATATTTTCTGAAAAATATTAGACCCGTCAAACATCTGAAAATACTTTCCAAAAAATATTTTCATGCAAAAGCCAAAACATCATAAAATACTTACCTTTCTAAAACTGATTTTTTTGAAAATATTTTATTTACGAAAAATCGTTTTCGATGTTTTTGTAAATATTTTATTTACGGAAATCTTTTTAGCATCTAGATTTTCGTCTATCATTTTATTGCAATATGATTTTTTAATAAAAGCCACTAAAGACAATTACATTGTTTGTTTCAAATTGATCATATAATTGTTACTAATTGGACGAGTTATATAATTCATATGGGTAAAATCTTGCATTGTTTAATGTGCCTAACACTAAATAATGCTATTGTTTAATAATAAACAACAAAGGGAAGAGAAGCTATAGCTTATGATATATACTTATAGCCATCGGCTTTGATTTTTCATAAAAAATTACATTCACACAAATAACATAGCATCCAGACTTATCATACTTTTCAAAGGTTAAAAAAATTGATATATCCGTAAGTTCAATCTCTTTCCAATTTCATCTATTACTAAAACAAAAATGATAGATATATTTATATTTTTATATAAAATAACTACAATTTTCTCATTGTGACTATAGTGATCATTGTAGCGATCAATGTAGCTACATTTCTTGATCAATTCCCTCAATTATTGTTTGCGGTTGTTTGCTCATTTTGTGACGAATTTCCTTCTTTCTTAGGAGAGAAAGTGTGCTTGTGGAATAATTTTTTGGTATTACGGATGTATGGGTGATGTGATATCACTAATAAATTAGTAAATAACATTTATGATTTAATATCCGTATTTTTACTTGTTTTTCAATATTTTAACACGCGTGGTAAAAAAATTATTAGATTGTTACACTGATAACGTGATATCAAACGTACTTTTCCTGAATCTCTTTAGTTCTTTAATTGTTCTTGCTACTTGAGAAAACAAAAAATTGGGGCTCGCCTTTATATGGGGAAAAATAACTGTTAGGGCAAATTCTCATTTACAATTAGTTGGAGAAGTTATAAGTATTAGTTAAGCATTATGGGCTTCAATTTCACTAGATAAAGACCCGTAAACTGAGGCCCATGAAGTATTCCCATTTAGGAGCACATTTTATTTTGTCGTGGCAATCGTTTAATATCCGAACATTACTACCAAAACCAAAATCAAAATCTATTTGATACATATTTAAAATCAGGAATATAATTTTGATAATGGTATATGTATCCAAAATCTATCTGATACATATTCATAATCAGAAAAAAAAAAAAAAAAAAAAAAAAAAATTTCACCGTTGATATTTGTATTCAAAGTTGTTCCAAAATCAAATATCTGATAATTAATTTGTTAACTAAAATTATTTTTTATTTTTTAATTATTTGTAATATAATATTTTTTTTTATCAAATATCGAATATTAGATATTTAAAATATCAAATCCCACAACCGACTGAAATCATTTTGATTACCTAATTTTCAAACTAAAACCTAATCATTATCCATTATTAAATAGTATTTTCGATCGCATAAAATTAACCATATTATCATTCCTAATTCTCTAACCTGGTATCAATCGGTAAGCCTGATTAGCACTGATTTCCTCCCTCATGAAATCTTCTCCCATATTCATCTTTTAAGGGTCGTCAGTCCATCTCTACTGATGCTTCTGATGATCATGGTGATACTTAACATAGTCTCATAATATTTATAATTCTTGAATGAATTTTAAGTCTTTTAATTTTAATTTTGGTGATTAATAAAAATTATAAATTTTGAATGTCAATACTTGAACAGAAATTGTTATTGGATTTTATGGAAAAATTGGGTTGGCAAGAGGAATATTAATAATCATGCTTTAAGCTTTGCTTGATTTGTATTTTTAAACATCTGTAGTTCTTAAATTATAAGTCTATATCAGATTTAATTAATGTCTTCAAAAATAATGATCCTTGCAATCACTGTCTATTCGGTAAGCAACAGAGAGTCTCTTTCAATTTCACTTCTACAAGAAAATCAGAGTTACTTAATCTGGTGTACTTTAATGTTTATGATCCCTTGGAGGTAAATTCACTAGGCGGTAATAAATATTTTCTGACTTTTATTGACGATGCTTCTCGGAAAGTATGGGTGTATTTTCTGAAATTAGAGGATCATGTCCTGGACTACTTCAAACTGTTCCATGTCATGGTCAAGCCTGAAACAGTGAATAAACTGAAGTGCCTTCGCACAGACAATGGAGGCGAATACACTTCTAGAGAGTTCGATACCTACTGTGGAAGTCACAGTATTCGACAAGAAATGACTGTTCCACGTACCCCACAACACAATGGTGTCGCTGAAATGATGAACCACACCATTATGGAGAAAGTCAGAAGCATGATCAGCATGGCTAAGCTGCCAAAGCCATTCTGGGGAGAAGTTGTTCGTGCTGCATGCTATCTGATCAACAGATCACCATATGTACCATTGAACTTTGAGATTCCGGAGAAAGTGTGGTCTGATAAGACTCCCTCATATTCTCACCTCAGAATATTCGGATGTTTAGTCTTTGCACACGTATCCAAGGAGCTCAGGTATAAGCTCGATGCAAGGACCACTCCATGCATCTTCATAGGTTATGGAGACGAGGAATTTCTATACATGCTATGGGACCCAAAGGAAAGGAATGTAATCAGAAGCAGGGATATAGTGTTTCTCGAAAACCAGACAATAGAAGACATTGAAAAGCCCAAGATGTCTTCTAATTCCAGTGCCAACAAAGCTGATGCAAATCCAGACACAACCTCAGCACCAACACGAGTGGCCACAGATGATGATGGGGTGTGATTACGCCCAAATATGACTCGCGGTTATCGCAGTACAGTTGGGGTGTCGATTCCACAGAGAGAATGTTACAGGAACTGATTTACTTAAACAGAAACGTTAGCAATAACTATTTAAAGGAAAGATTAAATATGATGTAAATTAACAATTATGAAAGCTTTAAAGATGTTATCAAATGAGAGAAATAGCAAAGCATCTGGGTTCCCTCTTGTACCTATTGCCTATATTCCGTTATCGATTCATGTTATTACACAATTGAGGATTTCACGTCCCAAATCAACAATTGGAAGATATTCAATTCTACACCAGTTTAAGTTCTAAGGTAATTGTTATTCAATCTTCTCTACGTTTACAACTCACAAGGTTATCGTTACAACCTATCCAACGACGACAATATACCCTCGGGCAATACTGCAGCAGATGATCAACTCGCAAAACAACCGGTTATCGTTACAACCTATCCAACGACGACAATATACCCTCAGGCAATGTACGGGCCAAATTTGGACCCAAGGGTAAAATCGTCTTTTCATCTAAAACCCAACAGTATGCAAGGCCTAACAGTATGCAAGACCCAAAATTATTGGACTCTAATTAGACCATTAGCTTCAAGACAATTCTATCTCATTATATATCAACTGCTTCCCTCTTTTTCTAAGCACAAACACATGCAAATATTCTTCCAGCGCCGAAAGTTGAATCCAAGGCACGTTGTGGGCTCCTTTGCCAGAAATGTCAGCACGTTGTAGGCCCGTTGCCAGCTTTAATCACAGCTACAAAGTAATCTCTTTTCAGATCTATAAAAGGGGAGATAACTCAGGGTTTAAGGGGGGCTTCTCTATGGCTTACAAGCTTCTGTTCTCTGACATAAGTTCTCAGAGAATTCCCTTCTTCAAAATACTTGTCGCCGCCCTCACGGCCACCAAAAGAAAGTCAAGGTAGTAATAAGCCTTACTTTTACATTTTACATTCTTACAGCTCATTTCATACGACTGACTTGAGCGTCGGAGTGCCCCCGGCACCCACCACACCGGTGGGTAGTATACTCCCGCTCACTCTACCTTTGTCTTGCAGGATCGCTAATGCCCCCAACCTACAAATTCTGATTGTGGACCTCGGCCGAAATCCAGCATCCACAATTTGGCGCCCACCGTGGGGCCTTAGCGATTCATAGCAAGCAAAGACCATTCAGTCTACAATCCTTACAAACAGACACCAGATCTTATGGTGGCATAGTCAGCCACTCTACAAAACAGTTACGATCAATGGAAGATGAAAATTGATCCATGTAAAACTCCAGTACTAATCTCCAATAGTATCTGGAACATTCATTCTTCAGCCATTCAAAGGCATGAGACTACAACTCTTTTCAACTATCTTATCAACCCAGTTTTTTAGAAGCATTCAAGAATATGGAAAGTGAAAATCCACAATCAGACGACTATCCATTTAATCAATAAAGAAGCCATCATATTTCTCCAGCCGACCAATCACGACAAGTCACATCTTCCATGTGAAAGGAAATATTGGAGTAATTCACTCCAGTCTACCTGAAGTCGAACTATCAATAAGGAAAAGCTTAATCGGGATAACATCAACACTTTTTCCCTATAAAGCATCAACTCCATACTACATGGATGGATTATCACTACCTTAGGACAACATGGGAAAATTATCATTAATGGAATGTCATTCATTCCAGCTGACGTGAAAGATGACATGAGTGGATAATTATCTTCTTCAGACGATAGGGATAAATCCTAATCTTCTTCATACGACATGAAAGGTGTGTTGTCCGCTTCAGACGATGCTAATAGGATTGTCATCCCATTCAGAGGACGTGGAAGGATTGCCATTTGTTCCTGTCAACATAAAAAGTTCTTCATCTCCTCCAGACTACGTGAAAGGTTTGTTTTCTTATCCAGTCTACATGAAATGATTTTCATCTATTCTCAATATGAAATGTATGGATACCATTAACTTCAAACTACATAGGAAATCATTCATCATGTCTAGTAAAATGATTATTCTCATAGAAATTCATCAAGTCTGATAGAACGAAGACTTTCTTGAACCTTCATTGGGTCTAGTCGACCCTAGCCTCATAAATTCTTATCAGATCCAGTAGAGTGGACTTTTATCCATCTCCATCAGATTCAGTAGACAATAGATTTATGGACACTCCTCGAGTCTAGTCTACCGTAGTTCTATTGACCTTCACCAAGTCTAAAGACTGGATATGATAATTTTTTTTTAAAAAAAAAAAATTGAAACCTCACAAGCGACAAAGAATTGAGATAAAGTGAGCTCAACTATCCTAAGTTGAAAAGTTGAGTTAAATAAAGAAGCTCAATTACCCGCAGTATAAAAAAAAAACCACATACAGCCACACTCGATCAAATATATATATACAAACATACAATGGAGTGACTCACTCGACAAAATTACATGCAAAGGATGAGTAACTGCCCCACTCGCCAAGCCCACATGCAGTGCATAGATGAATAACCACCTAGATGCCATTGAGAAATAACGTTACACATTTTCCTGCTACACTTTGAACATTGCTCTTGTCTTTCGCATGCTTTGGCAGCATACACATTGGCTTTAATCATGTTATTAATTATTTCTAAGGGCACATTTCATGCTACATACGTGAAACCTAGTCCACGTATGTTGAAAAATTGGCATTAATAAATTTATATCCATGCTCCACATCAACATAGTTTGGCATGCAGTCCATATGGGGCTTTGGCTTTGACTACGAGTACTTATTCACCATCTAAATCTGCTTCGTCTGTCTGAGGTTTCAATGGAGCTTGATGCATGGGCATCTTTCATCTTAATTCCATTCATAAATCATATCGTCATTACTCATCAGAAGCATGCAAGCAGTGCTTTCACATTATACGCATCCTAGATTTTATCAACAAATAAACAAATTCGTGTGATTAATTTCTTAGTCATTCGACACTCGAGTTAATAAATTGTCTTAGTACCCACAAAAAGCAGCCCCATAATTTTGACTAAAACAAAAATAGAGAGTAGGCCATATACAAATCATATATTTGTTCTCAAACTTTGTTTAGTAAAAGCCAACAAGCAAATAGCTGGCATAAACTGCCACACACCACATTTCCCCACACTACCATATTACAAAAAACCCATAGCCTTTCATCTAAAAATAGAGCCCCACGCTACACGCAAAATGGCCCATTCGACATGTGAATTTTTCCACATGTTAATCTCACAAGCGAGACTAGCCCTGATGGTCCTTTTGCTTACTCAACAGCACTCTTGATGGTGTCATTCACATTGAAATCATTTTCACCCATGTTACATTCATGTGGCTGATATTTTCTTATTTGTCACCATTCTTCTTCTTGTCGCATGACCCTGGGCTTTTTGTTTGCTCTTCGGTTGGTTGTTGGCATGACTAGGCTGGTTTTTAGCCTTTATTTAGGACTAATATATAGGAGTCCATTCGACCGGATGTAGGTTGACATCAAAGGGTAGTGCCATTAAACATGACACATATAACGTTTTTTTTTGATCAATTGTTCCACTTGACATTTATGGGATGATAAAACATATGGTTCATACTATTATCCATACTACAATGTGGATGGCTACCAACTTCAGGTTACATGGAAAACTCTCATCTCTCCTAGACTATTTGAAATGATTATCAACTCCTCTTGACTAAGTCAAAGGTTAGTCATCATCTCCATGCTACATTGATTTAATATTGCCAACTCCATACTACATAGAGAATCTTTGATATGCCTAATAGAATGAAAAACCCTCTTGGTTCTCTTTTAGTTCCAATCGACCAACCTTTAGGTAGTATGGAAATTCTATGTGACTTTCATCAAAGTTCATTCTATTGTAGTATCATTGACCTTATTCAGGTCTTGTATAATTAGTAATGACCTTGATAGGCATCCATCTCTTCCATACTACATGTGAGGATAATCATCTCCACACTACGTATGGAGATTATCATCCACTCTAGACTATAGGGATGGATTTGCATAAGCTCTAGAAGCATTGGAAAAGCCCCATGAACCTTCATCAGGTTCATTCGACCGTAGTCTCCTGACCTTCATCAGGTCAGGTAGAATGAATATTTTCTTGGATATTCTTTAGGTCCAATCGACCAACCTTTATCAAGTTAGGTAGTATCAAAATTCATTTGGACCTTCATCAGGTCTAGTAGAGTGGTGATTCTCATAGACATTCATTAGGTTCATTCGACAGTGTGTCATGGAACTTTGTCAGTTCCATTCGACAATAGTATCATGGATAGGTAGAATGAAAATTCTCATAGTCCTTTCATCAAAGTTCACTCGACCAAGTCCTCATAAACCTTTATCAGGTTCATTCGACCGTACTCTTCTGACCTTCATCAGGTCAGGTAGTATGAAGATTCACATGGACCTTCATCAGGTTCATTCGACCACAGCCTCATTGACCTCCATAAGATCCACTCGACCATAGTGTCCTGGACTTTTATCAAGTCAATTTGTCCCAACCGACATGCTCTCCAAATGGTAGGATCAAGGCGCGTCCCTCAGGAGAACACATTTCCAACCATTCACCCCATACGACGATGTAATGAAGACTCAACTTGAGAAGGATGTCCCAGTCGACAATACATGAATGAAGACTTGGCAATGTCATCCCACTAGACACTACATATGTAGAATTGGCGTGACGATACTCCAGTCGACATGCGTGTGAGGAATTGGCGTGATGATACTCCAATCGACATGCATGTGAGGAATTGGCGGGATGCTACTCCAGCCGACATGCATGTGAGGAATTGATGTGAATATGTTCCGTTCGAAACTACCAGATAAACATATAGTTCATTCGATATCTATATGTGTAGCTTGGGACTTGTTGTGGATCTAATGCGTGTATGACTTGATGCTTGGTGTCTGTCTCAATCGACATCTAAATTTGCGTAGCTTGGGAGTTGTTGTGGATCTAATGCGTGTATGACTTGATGCTTGGTGTCTGTCCCAATCGACATCTTCATGTGTGTAGCTTGGGACTTGTTGTGAATCATATGCGTGGATGGATTGATGTTTGGTGTCTGTCTCATTCGACATATTCAGGTGTAGCTTGGGACTTGTTGTGGATTTTATGCATGTATGGCTTGATGCATGGTGTCTGTCCCAATCGACATCTACATGTGCGTAGCTTGGGAGTTGTTGTGGATCTAATGCGTGTATGACTTGATGTTTGGTGTCTGTCTCATTCGACATCTACATGTGTAGCTCGGGGCTTAAAGAAAAACCCAATCGACACAACACCTCCATGACTTCAGACTAATTAACAATTACCTTGTTAACATCTCAACGTGTAGCTTGGGGAGTAATATTGATCCCAGTCGACACTACACGTCTGTAGTTTGGGACTTATTGATGAATCCTAGCCGACATCATCTAGTATATAGCTTGGGAATTGTCTTAGATACCACATATAGTTATGACTTGAGATTTGATGTTCATCCCAGTCTACATCTACACACTTATATCTTGGAACTTGTTGATGAATTCATTCGACAATATACTCATTATTTTGACCTTCATCTAGTTCAATCGACTGGGAACATCCCTTATGGCTCATATAGAGTCAATTGATTATCCTGACCTTCATCTGGTTCAGTCGACTGGGAACATTCCCCATTTTCTCATGTAGAGTCAAGTTGAAGACATGGCCTTCATCTGGTCCAGAAGACATTGTAGACTCCCCTGGTCATTTGACCCGTAGTATGGGGATTATCCTGACCTTCATCAGGTTCAGTCGACTGGGAACATCCCTCATCGCTCATGTAGAGTCAATTGATTATCCTGACCTTCATCTGGTTCAGTCGACTGGGAACATTCCCCATTGGCTCATGTAGAGTCAAGTTGAAGACCTGGCCTTCATCTGGTCCAGAAGATATTGTAGACTCCTCTGGTCCTTTGACCCGTAGTATGGGGATTATCCTGACCTTCATCAGGTTCAGTCGACTGGGAACATCCCCTATGGCTCATATAGAGTCAATTGATTATCCTGACCTTCATCTGGTTCAGTCGACTGGGAACATTCCCCATTGGCTCATGTAGAGTCAAGTTGAAGACCTGGCCTTCATCTGGTCCAGAAGACATTGTAGACTCCTCTGGTCATTTGACCCGTAGTATGGGGATTATCCTGACCTTCATCAGGTTCATTCTACTGGGAACATCCCCCATGGCTAATATAGAGTCAATTGATTATCCTGACCTTCATCTGGTTCAGTCGACTGAGAACATTCCCCATTGGCTCATGTAGAGCCAAGTTGAAGACCTGGCCTTCATCTGGTCCAGAAGATATTGTAGACTCCCCTGGTCCTTTGACCCGTAGTATGGGGATTATCCTGACCTTCATCAGGTTCAGTCGACTGGGAACATCCCCTATGGCTCATATAGAGTCAATTGATTATCCTGACCGTCATCTGGTTCAGTCGACTGGGAACATTCCCCATTGGCTCATGTAGAGTCAAGTTGAAGACCTGGCCTTCATCTGGTCCAGAAGACATTGTAGACTCCCCTGGTCCTTTGACCCGTAGTATGGAGATTATCCTGACCTTCATCAGGTTCAGTCAACTGGGAACATTCCCCATGTTTCTTGTAGAGTTAAGATTGAAGTTTTAAACTTAAAGCTACTTCAGAAGACATCTAGTATCAGGATCAAAACTCTGATGATATACTCGACATATTACTCTTCAAGTCAAAGATTCTTTGACTTAAAGAGTAGGGAACAAACTGTACGGGCCAAATTTGGACCCAAGGGTAAAATCGTCTTTTCGTCTAAAACCCAACAGTATGCAAGGCCTAACAGTATGCAAGACCCAAAATTATTGGACTCTAATTAGACCATTAGCTTCAAGACAATTCTATCTCATTATATATCAACTGCTTCCCTCTTTTTCTAAGCACAAACACATGCAAATATTCTTCCAGCGCCGAAAGTTGAATCCAAGGCACGTTGTGGGCTCCTTTGCCAGAAATGTCAGCACGTTGTAGGCCCGTTGCCAGCTTTAATCACAGCTACAAAGTAATCTCTTTTCAGATCTATAAAAGGGGAGATAACTCAGGGTTCAAGGGGGGCTTCTCTATGGCTTACAAGCTTCTGTTCTCTGACATAAGTTCTCAGAGAATTCCCTTCTTCAAAATACTTGTCGCCGCCCTCACGGCCACCAAAAGAAAGTCAAGGTAGTAATAAGCCTTACTTTTACATTTTACATTCTTACAGCTCATTTCATACGACTGACTTGAGCGTCGGAGTGCCCCCGGCACCCACCACACCGGTGGGTAGTATACTCCCGCTCACTCTACCTTTGTCTTGCAGGATCGCTAATGCCCCCAACCTACAAATTCTGATTGTGGACCTCGGCCGAAATCCAGCATCCACAGGCAATACTGCAGCAGAGGATCAACTCGCAAAACAACCTTAATCTATCAAACCAATTTTACCAACAACACATAGAAAAAGCGTGACTGAATCTATATGTAAACTAACAAAATATAGTTCTCAATTAATCAATAGAATAAAGAGAAGAAGAGAATAACAATTATATTAATCAATTAAATCCATTCATGAATCAAATAACAAAAATACAAGAATTGGGTACAAGAGTTCGCCATTAGCTTTGCTTGGGAGATTAGTTCCGCATGCTAGATGAAGAAACAACAGAGATAGATGGAAAAATCATTGGTTCTGATCCCGGGAATTTGCACGGCTCTATTTTCTCTTTGATAATTGTGTAACTAGCCTCTCCTTGTGTTTTGGACGAAGTCTCATATTTATAGAAGTGTCAGGGTGTCATTAGGATTTCAGAAAACCCTAAAATCTGAAACCTGGAACGCGTAGGAATTCCCTGCGCAGCGCCGCGGCGCTGATCTCCCTGGAATTATGTAATAAAAAATGAATTATATAACTAAATACTTAACAATAAACCTAGATAAGTGATGTTTTAATGTACATTTTCATGTACTTATCACAACCCCCAACCAGCTTATTGCTAGTCTCTAGCAATTCAAGCGTAAAATAAAATGAAAATTAAATAAATAAACTATCTAAGCCACTTTCGTAGGGATCACGATTGCATTTAGCGTATGCAACAAGCCTTTAAACCCCTAGGTGTCCCTAGTGGACGAGTTATAGTCTCGTGAGGGCTTACAGCGACGATACCCACAAACGTCATTCAAAACATACAATCATGCAAAAATAAAAATAAAAATTAAATAGTCCCAATAGTTTCACATAAGTTTTGTCCTCAGAGAATGCATAGTAATGAAACAATAGAACTTTCAAAGTACTCAACGCAACTCAAATCTAAATCTTTGAATAAATCATCTAGGCTAGACTCAACGTGTGTGTGTGCTAAGGTTCGTTCACAGCTTTATTCCCAGGTAAGCCAATTCAATGATTTCGTTTAAAAATCGGGATCGAATGGGTCTAACCAACCTAGATATCTCAATTAAGCTCTGTAGTTGCTTTTTATGTGTGCTCAATATGGTATGATTTATTTCTTTTCTTTCTCGTCTCTTGTTGCTCTTTCTTTTGAATTTTTCTTTCAACACACCTACCCTTTAAGGTAGCATTTCTCCTCATGGTGGTCCTAATACTCGCCCATGGGTAGCTTCACGCTTATCGATTATAGGTGGTTCAATATCTTTCTTCAGAGACTTTTTTTCTTTTAATTGCAACCATACCTTACGTCATAACACAAGCAAATCAGGATAGATATCTAAGCAAACGGTCATTCATCGACATATAATTTCTTCAACTAGTCACTTTGTTAACTACTCAGGCTTTCACTATTAAAAACCTATAATTAAGTGCTTACGAGTCTAACATAGATAAACTACTCAAGTCATCAGATAAAAGTACATTAAAGGACTTATCGTTTCTAAGATTTCATTCTAACACAGACAATATCATCATAGGAACTATGTTTAACTATCAGGGACTAAAAACAAAACAAATTTTTTTTTTTTATATGTATTTATGACAGGTATTTTCATGCTCATGCATACACCCCCACACTTAAAACTTGCATTGTCCTCAATGTAAGATAAATATAAAGAAAAGGATTAAGGAACAACACTACCAGGCGCGGAGTTTATCAGGTTCCTGCTGGCGAGACTTTGGTTGTGTGGTTGTGTAGGTTGTGCTAACTCCTACATAAACACTCATGCAAACAGAAAATGAAACATGCAATTAGCACACAATAAAGTAGAACTAAAGTAAATAAAATAAATAAATTAAAATAAATGTAAATGCAAGGGTTGCCTCCCCGCTAGCGCTAAGTTTAACGTCTTCAGCCGGACGCAAGCACTCAAGTCGTCATGGTGGTTTCCATCGAGCGTACTGATAAAGGCATGGAGGGGAATTTCTGTCTGGCTGCGGCAGTGTATTCACTGATCCTCCATGGTCTGGTGGCTGAAAATCTTGACTGCACATATTAAAACGTTGATTTAACCCCATTTTTAACCTTCCAGGTAACATCTTCAATTGAACACGAACTCTTCTTTTCCTCATTTTACGATTCTTTAGGATCATTTTCACTTCAAGAGCATTTGATTCATGTTGTAGGGAAGCTGTTTTTGGCAGGACTGCTTCGAGCATGTATGTACCTTGACACTCATCATCATCTCGTGGTTGTTTTTCAACATGAAAAATATTTACCTCTAGAGTCATATTTCCAAATGATAGCTTCATTAGACCGTTCCTGCAATTAATAAGGGCATTAGCTGTAGCAAGAAAAGGTCTACCTAAGATAAGCGGAATTTTGGACTCGACATTAACCACAGACTGGGTATCTAAAATTAGGAAGTCAACGGGGTAGTAGAATTTATCAATTTGAACTAAGACATCATCAACTACTCCCCGTGGTGTTCTAATGGATCGGTCAGCTAACTGTAAAGCTACTGATGTGGGTTTAATCTCGCCAAGCCCTAACTGCACATAAATCGAATATGGCATGAGATTAACACTAGCACCTAAATCTAATAGTGCTTGACGAAACTCATGGGTGCCAATGTGACAGGTAATGGTGGGACATCCTGGATCTTTATACTTAGGCGGAGTCCTCTGTTCAATTACTGCACTTGCCTGCTCTGTCAAGAATGCAGTCTTTTTCACGTGATGCTTTCTCTTCATAGTACATAGATCCTTTAAAATCTTAGCATATGTGGGAACCTGTTTGATTACATGTAACAACGGAAGGTTGATCTTTACTTGCTTAAGATGTTCTAGGATCTCACAGTTTGGGTCTGCAGCAAAAACTCAATGCGTCACTCCCGGACGAAGCACATTGATATTCGTTATCATTGGATACGCGAGGTAATAGATCAACAACTACAGAAACTAGTGAAGATCTATACAGATGAGAATCCAGCAGACATGTTAACAAAGGTAGTTACTCAGGACAAGCTAGAGCTGTGCAGAGACATAGCCGAGATAGCTGTTAGATGACGATTGCTTCAGACGTAGCTAGAAAAAGAGAATTGTAATATCTAGCTTTGCATCAAGTTGCCCACCATGTCCAGAAGGTTTCCAGCTGCAAGCCACTGCCAAGAAACTACCATGCAAACCATGCACATCAACTTTTGGTGGAGTTGAATTTGATAGAAACAGCCAAAGATGTTGCCATGAAATCTGCCATAAAATCAGGGATTTACTGTTGTCTTATTGACAATTGTGTGCACGGCTTGCCTATAAATACAAGTACTTGCAGTGAGTAAAATTCATCCCAAAGTTTGTGCATAGAGAGTGAAGTGAGGTTTTTTTTTACTTTGTAAAGTTTAAACATTTTTGTATTATATTATTGTGAGTAATAAAAAAATATTCGATTTTTCCTCAAACACATTTTAAAGTGATCAGAAAATCACAACAGAGAATACATGATGCAATGTAAATATATGCAGTTTGGTTAAAAGACAAGTGGAGACCACATGATTTAAGAGATTGGTCAACTATCAAAATTATTAATTTAAAAAAAAAAAAAACAAAAACAAAAAGATTTCTACTTGGATTTATTTTTTCTTTCTTTTTCATTTTAAGAAAAAATCTAGCACTTTACTCATTGGAAGCCAAGGGAAAAAAATATGACTATTTTTCTCCCCTTGGTTATGTTTTGTTGTTACAGTATCAATGAAACTAGAAAATGCTGCAAAAAGCAAATTGTCTTATTTCCCAAACCCTGAATTGGGAGTCCATATATAACAAATTTTCATTGCAGATTTGAGACTAGACAATATTGTTAAATTTAATTATAAATTAACATTATATTATAGTTAGATAGTACTTTCTAACATCACATTTATATTTTAAAAAGTGTAAATATTTTGTGTGGAAAAATTACTCATTAAACGTGATAGTCAAATAATGTTTTCACTAATCAAACCAAAATCAAATAAAAGTATTTTCCCACTAAATGAGATCAGCTACCATATGAATTCTTTAATGTTATTGTGTTTTATCCTGAAACATTATGTCATTAAACTCAGTAGCATTTTTATCCTGAAACATTATGTTATTAAGTTCAATAGCGTTTTAATCTTTCTTAATGGTTTCTTTCCATATCAATTTAGATCTTCCCGATCTTGTTTAACTTATGACAATATCATTTATTTTTGTTTTCTCAACAGAGCATTCAGGGGGTTTAATTATACATGTCCGAACTACCTTGGTCATGTTTCTCTTATAGGAAAGCTTTTTACTAAGCAAGCTTTGTATTTAGTACAAGACAGGTATTAAGAGTACATTATTTTGGTATCTCAAATGAGTTTGATAGTAGCTTTCTTTCTTTCTTTCTTTCTTTCTTTCTTTTTTTTTTTTACTGTCGAATTAACTGCGAATTAACTGCTATCCACCATTGTAGAGTCTTTAATCAAACTTTTGATGAAGTAAAAGGTCAAAAAAACAGTGAATAAGAATAAAAAAAAAAAAAAAAAACAAGTTATTTAAATCTCTATGAATTTTGCTGCAAAATGCAGAAGTGCACATGGCATTGGAAAAAAAAAAAACAGAGTTTCTTTCTGTTTTTAGTATCTGTCTGTGTGTAAGGCTCTGCAATGTCTTAAAAAAAAAAATCTCCCCTATATTGCATATATGCAATCATTTTCATTCAAAATCAATGCATTATTATGTAAGTGGGTAACTCTCTCATCAGGAAAAAAAAAATAAGGCTTACTTATTTGTCTGTTAAAATTTCAAGGAAGCTAATAGCTTCACTACATGCCTAGCTCTGCATTTATGTTTCAATTAAATCTGCTTTGGACCTTTTGGTACCTTGTTAATTATGGCATCAATCTGGCCATCTTCAGGCAAAATCAATTATAGTTTTCCAGTTTCTGGTGCCTTGTCATTTACAGAAAAAGAAACAGGCCATTCATCAAAAGAAGGTCCAGGGAGTGTGGCTTATGTAACACTAGAAAAAATTTATGGCAGGAACAATTTTATTTTTTATTTATTTGGTTGACCAAATTATGTAACACTAGTGGACATTTTTGTTCTAATTTCAATTTAGTCTTCAGGGTTTTTTCCTCTTCATTGGTCCATCAAAATGAAAATTGCTCTTGGTGCTGCGAAGGGCCTTGCCTTTCTTCGTGAGCAAACCGAAAAGAAACCGTGATTTCCCCCTTTTTTTTTTTGGGAAAATTTTGGAAATCCCGCCGTTAATCCGGACTTAAACAGAGCATGTAAAATTCCCGTCACGCTCCTTGGGGACGACATCTAATACCGTGATTTTACAAAATCTAATATCCTTTTAGATGGGGTATGTGAATGTGACGCATGCTGTGCAACAAAACAACTAATTTAATCCCCCTCTTTGTAATGGGAATTTATGTCTAAGCTTTCTATTGTTGACTGGCCGAAGATCAATGGACAAAAACCAACCCAGTGGAGAGCATAACCAGCTGGAATGAGCAGCCAATGTCTGGCTTTTATGCAAGTGTTTTGGACAATGAAGCCAAGAATCTCATCAGAAAGAACATCTGATGAGAGGCTTTTATTCACTACCAATTTGTTATGGAAAAAGAAAAAAAGAAGATCTTTTTAACATTTGCTTGGAAAGTTCTTATACTAGCTTGGAACCTGTTTTAACATAAGCAATCACAGTCGCTTCCTTTGTATGCTTCAATTCTTCTAGTGTCAAGCTAGCCAGGTGAAGCAAATTACACAGCAAATCCACAAAAAAACATAAAACAGACCTCTTCATAAGAAAATGTTGGAAAAAATAATTATAATTTATTATCTCATGAGAGGCTGTATATTGATGTCCATTTTACTCTTATTTATTGGATGTCCATTTTCTTCATCTGAGGCTGTATTTAATGTTATACCAAATATAGTATTTGGGGGGTGAAAATGAATGGGAGTGGAGGAACAAAACCAATGACTTAATGACATGATAGTTGTATTTTTGGAAATGGAGTTGAGAGCATTAAACAATAATTTTTTTGAAGCTATTTTTGAAATTTAATAAGCTCGCTAATTGAACTTTGAGAAAGAGAAAAGCTCGATCGGCAACTGAAGTGAAGTTAAGCACTCTTACCCATATATATAGAGATATCCAGAAATCCTGATTTTTTAAAAAATAATTTCAATTAGCCCTGTGCATTATCGGAATCGGATCGAACCGAATCCGAATCTGATCCGATCCGAAATGCTCTGAGATGTTTGATTCGTTCAGATCGGATCATCTTATCGAACTCGATCCAATCCAATCCGATAATTATCGGATCAGAACGAATCGGATCGGATTGGTTCCATCCGATTCGAATTATTTCGGATCGGATTGGTCCGATCCGAAATATGATGATTTCGGATTGGATTGGTCCGATCCGATCCGAATTCGGTACACAGTACAAACAACATGACCACAAACTGCAAGCATAATCTGATTTTGAGTCAAAAAAAATCGAGCGGATCGGATCGGATCGAATAAAATCCGATCTGAAATAATCCAAACATTGGCTGCTCATTCCAGCTGGTTATGCTCTCCATTGGGTTGGTTTTTGTCCATTGATCTTCGGCCACTCAACATTAGAAAGCTTAGCCATAAGTTCCCATTACAAAGAGGGGGATTAAATTCGTTGTTTTGTTGTACAGAATGGGTCACATTCACATACCCCATCTAAAATGATATTAAATGTTTTAGCCATAAGCTTAGCCATGAATTTTAAGCTTCAGTTTATATGTAGAAAATTGAATATAGTCGTTATGCAGTTTTGAGACCGCGCGATATGCTAATTTACAGTAAGAAAAGGCTTCTCAAAATATAATTGTTGTATTTTCGAACGTTACGCAATGGTCTATATGAACATCGGTATGGTTCATATCGATTCCAAAGAGTATACAAAGCTTCAACTTAACCGATATGGAAATCGATATGGGACCAGTATGTCGGTCTCTCTGGTCTATCACTGGAATGTCGGTTACAGAAGGTCGTTCGAGTTCGGCTTGGTCCAAGGTTCGAACATGGTTCGTTTGTGACGCGTTTTTCATATTGTTCGAATGAAACCTTCCAAAGACTTCATGTACGAGTAGCGTTTGAGAAGTCATTCGAATGTAAGTGTCCAGAGACCTTTTGAGTCTCGTTCTACCAATCACAGGTATGTCAATTTCGGTCATCGGTATGCCAGTTTCAGTCATTGATATGCCGGTTCCAGTCACAAATATGTCGGTCCCAGAGCTAAAAAGTTAAAACATGTTAAAAAAGATTTTTGGTTTTGACACATTTGACCTTAAATTGCTCAAAATGATAATGCATAATTCCTATAACACTTAAATAAGAACTCACTTACATTTATTCTTAACTCTTGATCACCATCTTTGACTTTTATCTTGCTTTGGCTTCATCTTTGCTCTCTTAATCATCTTCCACCTCATTTTGGCTCTTCATTAATATTTTGGCTTCATCATTCTTTTTACTTCTTTGGCCTCATCGAATTTGATTTACTAATATTTAGTCTTTTTGACACCATTGAACTAAGTCGCTAAAATTGATTATCTTTGTCAAATTCTTCATGTCTTTGACCTTCTTATATTCGAGTTTTTTTACTTCATTGGCATCATCAAAATCCTAATACCAATGGACATAAAGATGTATATTTGAGCTATACAACAATGATTTGCTACAATATATATATATATAGCAGGTTTTAATGGGAGATGAGTTATACTTTCTCCTTTTTTTTAATCCTGACCTGACATAATAAATGTACTTTCTCATTATCTCGCAACTTAATAAGTTATGAAATTCCTCAGATTCTTCGATCCCTCAGATTTTGCGTCTGTATATATATAATGTGATGTTTTATTGCTTAAATACATATTTTTATATATGGACATCACACCATGCAAAAACCTACAACTCTACATCTTTTTGTTTTTAAATCTTTGGAAATCTTACCGTCAAACTATCCTTTTCGAGCTTAAGTGGAGTAGGTAAAATCCTCGGCTGTCTCAAGCTCTTGTAAGAAACGCAATCTCTGAATTCGAACCAGGACCTGAAGACTAAATCTTGAACACTACACCACCAAGCCGCGCATTTAGTGACAACTCTACAACTTGCTTTTTTCTATTCATCATTTCAACTTATTTGGCCCCCAAAACAAAATTCATCTTCTGGGATACAGCTTTTAAAAAAGAAAGTATTTTCTGCCATCCAAAATGTAATTTTGTGGGGGAATTTTGATTCCAATATTTGTGTGAATGGCTGTGAGACTGTGAGCCTATCACAGGATGTTGTCAAATATATGAAGATTATGAGGTGATATTATTTTGAGAATATTTTGGACCACCATTTTTTTCAGAAAGTGCAGTGAGTAATCTTCAACCTTTATTCTGCAACTAATTTATGTGGTCCTCCATTGACATGCTGTAAGTGATCCTTTCAAGGTATATCTTCATGCTCTTTTTCATATTCTTTTTTTCTGAAGAAGATGAACAAGCTAGGGTCAGGATCTGAAATTGTAAAAACTTAAAATGTGCCTTTGAAATTTTGATTTCAAATTGCTTTGCTAAGCAATATGGATGAAAATTTTATGCTTTTTCGTTTTGAATTATTTTTTGGGAAAAAAAAATATGATTAGAAGCAATGTAATGTCCAAATTGGTTAGCCAATTTATATGACAGAGAATTTGGATCCAGTATCGAATTAAATTGTACTAAATTTTTTATAATTTTCTGTCATGCATGTATTAATAACAATAAATAGTTAATACTTAATATTCAATTATATATAAATTCTTACTTAATAACCACCTATTACAAGTCTTCAAAAATCTCATATTAACACCAAATCCAAATCTTATTGCGAAAACTCATAACTTTTGCCACCCACAAACTAGTGCTAAAATTTTCATGTTCCATGTGTTAGATGGTGTGAAAATACAATTAAGATGTAACACAAACTACTATAATTAATTTACATTAATTTTTCATAAATATACAAATATGGAATACATAATTAATATATTTATTAAAAATAGTTCATCAAATATCAACAATATTATTTTTTTTAATGATAATTAATCTTAATTTCTCAAATCTTAATTAAAAAATAACAGTTACTAGTAAAATAAAATTACAAAATAAATTAATAAGTTTAAATCTCTATTCGATCGAATTGAATTAACTTATTTATTAATCGAATCCATTTTTTCAAATAATTCGATTTTGAAAGGTATTGGAACTAAGAAAACTCAATCACAAGAATTCTTACACTCAAAAATAAAAAATGGGGTAACGTGAGACTAAAAGTAACCTAACAAGTTCTGATTTCAGATTTTTAATCATTTATTTTTGAGAAGTCAAGTCATTTTCAAGCAATAGTAAATTTAGTTGACATGTAATGTAAGCACAGTAAATTGATTTTTTAGCTAAATTTGTTTAATGCTTCAACTCCACTCCATTAAGCAAATTTTTCTTCATATGGAACATAGATTATGGCAAAAGCAATATTATTGGTATCTTACTCATAAACGTGACATTAAGTTCTTGGATTCCAATAAGAAAAAATTATAATGAATATAAAATTATCATTTTAAACCGACAAGAAAAAATTATATATATAAAAAGTTATTTAATTAAATTAAAATTGTAATTTAAAATCACAATTTCGTTGTGATTTTATACTAAACGAATATTCATTTACTACATCTATCACTGTTCTAACCATTAAACAATAATATCGGTATCCTACTCATAAAAAGTACGTGACATGAAGTCCTTGGATTAATATATCTATCATTGTTCTAAATTTATACTTATAATTTTTTTTTTCCAAAAAATAATATGTTTTCATATATTAACTTAGATAGCTTTGTTATAATTGAAAATAAATAAATAAATAAAGTGGTTTCCAAATAATTGGGGAAAAAAATCATCCCCCTATTACAAGAGGGACTTGATTGAACATCTATCTATCCATAAGTGTAGAAATTAAAAGTGGTTCCTCATTCAATTCCGATCTTAGTTTTTTCATTTTGCAATATTTTATATACCAATTTCAATTATATTTATGGGTTTTTTTTTTTTTTGGTCATGAATTAATATTAAATGAAATTGCTGACTAAGGACTAGGCCAAAAAGGCCCATGCCTTGTAGGAATGATAAAAAGATTATTTGAATCCAGACCATATTCGCAAAGATTTTCCGAATTTGTTTAGTTATGAATTTTATTTTATTTTATTTTAAATATTTAAAATTAAATAATTAAAAAATTAAAAATATATATTATTGCAGTTAAGGCTTAAGACTTGGCCCCCTAAAAAACAAGATTAATGACTTCATCAATGACCAAAAAACCAAAACAAACCAACAAGGAAGTGGTAGAAAAGACACTCAACATTTAAGCACCACTTTCGTCACCATCATCATCTTCATAAAATAACAATAATTATTTTAATATATAAATAAAAGCACTAATGATGATCCACTAAAACTCTACTTCCCTTAAAAGGAAAGTTTAAAAACATTCTATTTATATATTAAACTAATCCTTGGATTATACCTTAATCATAAAGTTTAATGTTGGTATTTTGCTGCTCCAAGTCTTAAGTGTAGCCCACAATTGCCTTAAAGTCTAAAACATTATCCAAAATACCAAAAGCTAAAAGCCAATTGCCTAGAATATATATTTTTTTAAAAAAAAAGCATTAAATAAGATTTTTTTTTTTTTTTGGAATAGTTGGAGATTCCGCAGTCAAACCACCCATTCCGAGTTTAAGCAGGACAGTTAAACCTCTGGCTGTCCCAGACTCTTAGAAGAAACACATTCGTTAGATTCGAACTCATGATCTCAATGAGATCTTGAATCTTATACCACCAAACTACGCCACTTGGTGACACATTAAACAAGATTCTTAAAGAACATTTTAGCTTATCTTAATATATTTATATAAAGGAACACATTATCATAAAATGATTAAAGTCCCAATTAAATAAAATCTATCAAATCTCTTCATAAATCAAACATTAAAGTATTAGCATAAAGATAATGGGATATATTAGAATAGTATCATAACCACTCTAATCTCTAAGCCAAAGTGGAACACTTTTTGCTTCTTTCTCTCAGACAACTTACATGAAAAAAATAAACAAATAAGCAATCACTGTTCATGTTCAGAGATTATGAAGAGGAAGAAGAAGAAGAACATTAAAGCCCAGAAAAGAAAATATAAATTCCCATTTGGAACAAGCTCTAGGAAGAAAATAAGAAATTAATAATAATTAAAAAGAAAGAAGAAACAGCTAAAATTAATTTTAAAAAACAAACAAACAAACAAACTAATAGTCCTTACCCTTGTATATCTAACACATTATTATCATCATCATCATCATCTAATCAGCTTAATTAATTCTCAGCATGCATATGATTAATTAAGATGAAGAAGAAGAACCACCACCACCACCACCATTAGCATTGGCAAGATTTGCAACATTTTCAGTAGCAGTACTTTCAAACTGATGATTCAAATTCTGCAAGCCATTGTTATTGTTATTATTGACACCATTAATCTGATCATCCTCATCCCCATCACCACTCTTGCTGCTGATGCTGTTGTTGTTGTTGTTGATGCTGCTTCCATCAAGATTGATCTTCCCAATTCCACCTCCACCATTAATCAAATCTCTTTTGGCAAAAGTGTTTTTATTATTGTGCATCCAAACTTTCAAGACAGTCCTATCAACACCAACTTGATTACAAATCTCATGAACCAAATCTTCATCTCTCCTCTGCATCTTCCACCCAACTCTTTCTGCAAACTCAAACATTTTCTCCTTCTGAATCTGACTAAACTTTGTCCTAAACCTCTTCCTCCCCCCACTGCTGCTCATCATCATAATATTATTATTGTTGTTGTTGTTATTAATATTACCATGCTCTTGATGTGCAGCTGCAGAGTGCTGCTGCAAGTTCCCTGACAGTGCAAGCAACGCATGGGGAGCTGGAGGGTAGTATGAAGAAGAGATCGGCGGTGGAGATGCAGAGTTAGGGCTCCTCTGAGACGGCGGCATATGTGGGTTCGGTTGTGTCAACGGTGGCGGCGGGTGGTGACGGTGGAGTGGCTGATACTCAATTGTAGCTGTTGTTGGAGTGTGAGCATGACCGAGATGATCTTGATCAGGCTCACGGCGGTGGAAGTTCCGATGGCAGCCGCAGGCGGAACATTTTAAGGAAGTGGGGTCGGAGGGGTTGGCGGTCGGAGACGGCATGAACTCTCCACATCCGTCGAGTGCATGGCCACCTAAGCTTGCTGCATGGTTCTTGAGACATTCTTTGTATGTTACAACAATTGGGTGGGGGTGGTGGTGGTGGTGGTGACGGTGCTGCGGCTGAGTGTGGCGTTTTAAGACTCCGTTAGTAAAAGTTAACGGCTTTGCTGACTGGATCGGACTGGCTCCCGTTTGATGTTGGTCACTAGTGTCAGTTTCAGGAGACTTTGTTGCGTTTGTGGTGATGATGGTGGGGGTTATGTCCATGGTTGAAACATTTAAGAACTTTAAAGAGGGGAGGGGGGAAAGGTTATTTTGAGATGAAAACTGTGTTTCAAGAAGTGATTAGGGTTAGGGTTTTGATGAAAAGATTGAATTTTTTATCCATTAAGTGGATGAGAAAATGGAGAAAGAATGAAGAGGGAGGTGATGTTGATGTTGATGATGAGCAGTGATAATAAAAATCTGGGTTTTGCAGTTGTCCCTTCTTAACCACTTGTTTCTTTTAACCCTGGTTCTAATCTATGGTTAATTTTTAACCCCAAACCCACTTAGGGTTGGTTATGGATGTTCTTTTTACCAAATGGGCTAATAACATCCAAATCCCTGAATTATTATTATATGTCAACTAGTGATGTGATTTTACTATTTTAATTTGTAATATAGGTCACATTTTTCTAAGGGTGGCACTTGGCAGCAAAACCCCGGCCCCGTCCGGCCTAGCCCGGTCTGGGGCCAAAAAAGTCCGGATAGGACTCTTTGATCAAAGCTCAGCTCATGCTTTACAATTTTGGCCCGAGGCCCGGCCCGGCCCGGTCCAAAACCCAAAAAAAATTATATATATTAATATGTTTGTAGCATGTATTTTTATTTGTTTATAACATTTAAATGATTAATTGTCTTTGCATATAGTGTGAATGTATTTTTTTTATATGTTTTTAATTTTGATGATGTATTTAAAGCCCGGGTCCGGCCCGATCCGACCCGTTGCCACCCTCACGTTTTTCGCATCTCTTAGCTTAAAAATGAAGCTGAGTAGATAATGTAATATTATAATAATAAATAAGAATGTCATAATACAGTTTACAATATTTATTAGTGGAAGAATATTTTTTCTATATATTTGGAAGTATACTCAATCTATATTATAGGTTTTCTCTATATCAAAAATAATGGAGGCGGTCTAGATTTTTTTTTTTAATTATACATACAAATATTGAGATTTGAAATATAATATTTAACCAAAGAGTAAGGATTTATTTGCTAAATTTTAAAAATTAAATAAATAAAAGGAAAAGAAAAGAAAAGAAACTACTAGGTTCATCATTGATAAGTTTTTAAAACCCAAGGGAATCTGATGTAATTAACCCTTGTTATAAATATTCTCTCTCACTTTACGCATGGGATACATTTTTAGTACGAGTCAGTTAGTAACTCAATTTCTAATTTTGGTTTTATTCTGACTCAGATACAGTTCTGGGTCAATGGACCGAGTTGAGAGGTTTTAAGGGAAATTTGTCAGTAAGTACTGAGTGGACTCGGTGAGTTAGGGTGTGAGTGAGCAATTGGTGGGAATTTGATTTTAACCCAATATAAATTTTGTCAAGTTGGAAAGCAAGTGGCCACTTTAACAGTAACTCCTCTTATTCAATTTGATTTGGGCAATCAATACTTTTTGAACATCAAAACACTCTATAATTTCCCTTTATGGACCATTTTACCCTTTGAAAATAATGCAAATATATTAGGAGACAACCTTTCTCTCAGAAATAATTCCCTTACTGTTAATCTTAACAAAATTTATGATAAATTTTATGTGAAATTTTCATAAAATATTTTAAAAATTCTGAAAATAAACAAAGAAAATACATAATTTTATCATGAATTTTATTCGGTGAATACATAAGATTTAATATTAATAATGTAAAAAGTGTAAGTTAACTTTTACTCTTCTTTTGACGTGTGTGAGACTTTTTGAGTTGAAAGCTCGAAAACAAGTTATTGTGTATTTAAAGCAAATAATATTGTACTTCAAGATTCAGAGGTTATCGTTCCAGTGATCATATTATTCGTTTTGGGTTTTAATAGATTAGATATACGACTTGGCACGAATCTAGGTGCACAAAGATCTGTGGGGCCAGGCCGAGCATCTAAATCCATCAAGAACCCATGCAGATAAACAATCCTCAATGGAGGCATAGACATATACAAGATTTGAGTTAAACTAAATTCACAAATTTAATTTCTGATTTTTAAAGCAAACTGTTGACATAAATTTTACTCTGAGTAATGATATTTGTATAAAATGATAATAAAAGAGTGGTAAAATAACATTCAAATCTATGTAGTTTTGACTATTATTTTTTTCAAAAATTTGTTAACATCCAAAACTATGTAGTTTTGAAGGTTATTTTCTCAGCCTCTTATTATTATTTTATACAAATATCATTTTTCATATAAATTAGGCTCAAATATTTTTTTGTTTAAATCTACTAGGGAAATTATCATTTTTCCACCTAATAAATAGTGTAAGTACCGTTTACCACGAAAATTTTAAATTTGATTTTTTTTTTCTATCTGTAATTTGAAAATTATTCACTTTTTCACCTGATAAAATTAAAAAATGTACAAATTATCTATTTAACTTATGAAAAATTATTTGTTTTCAATATCAAAAAAGTGAGAAAAAATGATCATATTGAAACTTCAAGTGGAAAAAATAATAATTTCAAAATGTTTATGATAAATATTACTTATATTATTTATTAGGTGGAAAAATGATAATTTCTCAATTTAACATGATCTTTTTGAGGTGAAATGAAGTATGGCAAAAGGTCATTTCACTTTCAAAGGAGCGAATCTATCTAATCAAGGAAGTTCACACTTTACACCCCTAAAAATTAAAGGTATCTTTGTCGGCTCGAGAGAATTTTCGGACGTTGAATGGGCTTGTCGGGACAAAAAACTTTAAATAGAAACGATACCGTTTCATCATTCTGTCTAAGAACCAGACAAAACCCGACTCCACGTTTCAAAAACCGAACCGTATTTTTTGGGTTCGATCTTGGAGTTTAGTGCATAAAAAACGAGATCATATAATTAATAATCATGATTATCCGGTAAAAGACATTCTTGATCAAAGGACACGTGTTAACACTTTGCCCACGTGGCAACTCTCATCCTTTAACTTACATTTTCTTTTGCTGCCACGTAGAACCTTTTTCTCAACTTTATTAATTAGCAAAAAAAAAAAAAATGTCATAGAGATGATGACACAGTACATTTTTTATGGAATTATTGAAAATTCAATCGCAAAATCACTAATTTCAGGCTTAAATGGAATAGGTAAAAACTACGGCTATCCCATACTCTTATAAAAAACGGAATTCATAAATTCGAACTCAAAACCGTAATATGAGATTCTGAATCATATATCATCATTTATTGTACACTTAGGACAATTTGATTAAGGTAATTTCTTTGAATTTTATTTTGTTGCCTTTTATTTACACATCAATAGAGTGAGTAATTGGACATTAGTATATTTTATAAAACGCTCTACTTATTTATCATTTTGTTTGAACATTTTAGTATAGATCTCTTTGTAAAAAGATATCAGTTCAAATTTTAATTGTTGAAGAAAATATCTCGAATAAACTTTCAATATAAATAATGGTCACCAGTATTTTATGGAGATAAATAAACTCATGAAAAAATTAAGATTTAACGTATCCACAATTTATTTCACTCGTATATAAAAATTATCGAAATATTTACACATAATTCACATTTTTATCATATTAAATCTGAGTTTTATACACAGACATTAATACATACATATATTTAAGAGATTATTACAAGATTTTTGAAAGAAATCGAAATCAACTCAAAAAAAAATCTTCAAAATAATAATATAACTTTCATAATACAATCAAATTCAATGAGCAAAATTATTCCTTAATTTTAAAAGGATTTCGGATATTTAACTCAACCTTTGATGGGTTTCAGAACAGTTGACGGCACTGAAATTGGAGTGATAAATAAAATATAAAAAAAAATTAAAATAATACAGGCAGTTAGATTAAATATGATCAACGGTAAACGGTAACCATTGGGATTTGATTTTGGAAGGTGACGTCATCCATCCTATCATACGGCAGCCAGGGTTTAATCATCGAACGGTACCATTGCATAGAAACTCTCAATTTCAGGAAAATTTATTATAATTATCAAATAAAATATTATTAAGAAGTATGGTTGGCAAATGAGGTGGAATTCAAAAATCTATCCTTAAATTTAAATATTATTTATTAATATTGAAAATTATTGAAAATTTTAAGTTGATTAAATTTTGAATTAAAATTTTTAGTGTATTTTTTTAGATCCAAATTTAAATAAAAAATACTTAAAATATGATTGAATTTTTCAAAGTTCAACCCATTCACCAATCTTAAAATGAAGAAGTATGTGTAATGACTAATTGAAATAGATTATCAAAACCATGTTAATTTAGTTACAATGTCATTTTCATATCCTGATTATTGAAATAGATTCTCAGAATGTCGTCAATTTAGTATCTAATAAGAAGGACAACAAAATGCAAATTCATTGGATTATTGAAGCTATGAAAAATTATTATGTAGTGTAGATGCATGATTTCAACCATATTTTATAAGCCACGTATCGCATTACCAATAAATCTTCATCAGCAAATTTCGTCAGTGGAACTTTGCTTAACATAGAAAGACCTAATAGAATCATGACACTTGTCATAGTGCTATAGAGGTACAATATCACCAGACGAGAGAAGTCTGGATAATTGATGAGCGGAAAATATATCACTATTTACCGCCCTTTTTACCTAATATTTTTTTTAGTTTCTCGGGTTTGATGAACTTTTTGATGTTTTTTAGTTTATTTTGCAGATAAAATAAAATTGGGACTCAATGGAATCATTTAGGATGGAAAAAATAAGGGCAAAAACGGGATTTGATATTTTGATTTTAGAGATTGGAAACTTGAAATGGCGAAGTACAATTTCGGAAATTTCAGCTTTGCGCAATTGTCGTATTTTGGCCATAACGTTTCACTCCGATATCGGATTGAGATGATTCAAGTTCCAGATTAATGAAGATTAACAAAATAATTTCGAATTCTGAAGATTTCATGACCGAAATTGATGAAATATCCGGAAGTGTGTTATGTGTAATTATTAAAATCATTTTCAAAGCAAATAAATAAATAATAAAAATTGTCAACATGTTTGGTGGAGGATTTGGTGCCATGTTTGGTGACATGTTTGATGTCATGTTTGGTGGAGAAATTGATGGAGAAATTGGTGGAAGCCTTTAGATTTTCCTATAAATACCAAGCCATTTCATTTGTAATTCTCATGATTTCCATAGGTTTTTGTAAGGAATTTAAGGATTGCATCTTGTTTTTTTATTTTTTGTAATTTAAATTATGTATTTTTATTTTCAGTAATAATAGTAGTTTCTTTTCTTTTATATTTTGTAGTTAGATTTCCGCAGGGGAAAGAGTGAAGCTTTTATTATTTTAGTTTAGATCAATCTTCCTTAATTATAATATGGAAATTATAATTTAAATTAAGAATTACCGCATTAATGGCTGGTTTTATTTATTTGACATAATGTGACACCGCCTATATGACCGGTCTTTAGGTGACAGATGATTACCGTCTATATGGCTGGTTTATGGACAAATAACAACACCGCCTTTATGGTCGGTTGGACTTAATTGAAAATCTGATTTAATGAGGATACCGCATGTATGGTCGGTTGGTAATATCACTAATAATTTCTATATTATAATAAGGGAAATTTCTAAATTAGAATTAGTAAAGGTGGATCCTCTAATCCCCATCATTTTATTTTTATTCTATGGAAGTGATGAAACATGATATTAACATGCTTAATAATTGATTTAATTATATTATGGGTAATTCTTTAGTTTGTTTATTGAATCTTAAGCTCAATGCTTCTTGTTGCCTGATCACCAATAAGATTGATGTGGTAAACTTAAAATGAACTTGGAAAAGGGATTTTAGGTTTCAGCCTTAGATTCGATAGCTCATGATCTTCATTGAGGATAGATAACTCTTTAATAGATTTCCTTATATGATAGGAATATACATGTCGGGCGGGGGCAGCCACAATTGGAACTTGAACTTAATGAATTCAGGTAACTTGGTTAACATAGGAATATGATTAATTGAGTTACTTTGGGTGTTTGCATCTGACCATCGGAAGAGGCTTTTGCATATTTTCGTGTTCCAGCAAACTGATTTATTACATATATATAAGAAAATCAATTCATCATTAGAATAATATTGTGTGGAATCACAACCCTATATTTTGGTGTCTTTTGTTTATTTTTCCTTTGTATTTTCTTTTGTGTCTTTATTTATTTATTTAGCAAATCCACATTCAACCAACGAAAAACAATCAATCTCTTCTCCCTTTAATTAGATACATATAAATAAATAGTATAAATAATTAATAATAACAGTAGATATTAAGTCCTCGTGGGATCGATATTTTTATACTACTTGAATAATACGTGCACTTGCGTTATACGTGTGTGATTACGCCGGTCAATAATCTCCATAACTCTTAAACCCTAGAAGAAAACTCAAAAGTGGATTGACAATGGCCCAAAGTAGCAGCATTTCGGAGTGACACCACTTTGAAGGTAATTCGCTCTGAAGATGATTCATTCCAGAATTCATAAATCAACAAGGGTATGGAATGGAGATACTCTGATCTCAAATCAACACTCTGAAACATATGAGACCATGTGACATAATCTTAAATGAGTAGATTTTAATAACAATCTACTTAACTTAACATATAAGTTTAGCTGAACATGCATAATAACACCTGTAATTAAAAATAGTAACTATATTACACTATATCACATGTCAACATGGCATATGGAAAATGTTTAACATGCATTACACATAAATTCGGCAATAGACGTGTCAATTGGAGGAATAAAGCCTCCATCCATATGGAAAACACGAGCTATATAAGCCAATGAAGAATTTTAAAATAAGGATTTTGGAAAATCTGAAATATAGGAAACTTTACAGAAAATTCATATGATTTATTAATCTTAATTACAAAGAAAAAGATGAAGATTCTAAACCTCAGAGTGCTAATATTACATGAACCGATTATTGGTCTCAAAGTTAAACAAAGTCAGGCCCATCAAGTAATAAATTTACGGCCCAAATCTAAACTAGAATATAAAGAATAAAACCCAAAACTTTTGAAGGTATGAAATCTTACCACTTTTCGCGTCTTCATATAGTATGATTGATTTCAATTTATTTTTTACTCATAGATCTTTTAATGATATTGTTTGTGCTCTAGATATGGCCAACGGGCCGGGCCAACCCAGCATGGAACGACTCATTAAGATGAGGCATATTCTGTAGGGGTTTTATTACGGGGTGAATCCGGTAACGCAGCGGAAGCGGCGAAAATCGTATTTTCGGATTTCAAAACTTTTTCTCGGATTAATTAAATAAACATATTTATTTAATATTCCAATAATCAAATTATGAAATAAAATTTCAAATGAATCATATTCAAGTGAAATTACCAAATTACCCTTATATGGTATTTTGTCCATTTTAGTCCGAAATTGATCCAATCAATTTTGAATGATTCTAAATCATTTCTAAGATGAACTTTTCATGTTCAAAACATCAAAACACCAAAAGCCACAAAATCCCCAAATTCTCTCTCAAAGTCGTGAGCTCCATTAAGGGGGGGTTTGTGCATTTTGTCATTTCATGCATCAAAACACATCAAGATGTAATCCAATTAACATGAAACTTTATATGCATCATATACACATCCAAATGCATAACATAAATGAAAAGCCCCAAATTTGGAATTAGTTATAAACCCTAATTTCTCAATTTCATCAAATTGAACAAATTAGACTAAATACACCAAATTAGTTACTTCAATCATCTTTCTTACATTCAATCCAAGTCTCAACACAATGAAACAACTCAAGATCAAATCTAGGTCATCTTAGAGTGGATCAACAACTCTAGATTAGCAACATGGTTTCATAAACCCAAAAAGAATACTTACAACTACAATAGTCACAAGCTTTCTTTATTAAACATGCTTAACACTTTCAATCAAAATTCCATCAACAAAAACACAAAGAAATAAAGAAAGAAACAATCTAAGATCATCACATGTTAAAGCCTAGAACCTTAGGAACATATTCCTATCTAATAGCAAGTTTGAAAAACTTACTAAAATTCCAAGCTTTCTTTGATTTATCTTTCTTTTCTCAAGCTTTCTTTTCTTTCTTCAATGGAGTTTGTTTTGGTAAAGTGAATTAGGTTAGTGGTAAAGTGAAATGAAAATCAATATATACTTGTTTCATTTGGTATATGGCTGAAAATTGCAAAGGCAAAAACAACACAAATAATTTCAATTTCATTTC
>SKCR01033894.1:0-41683 GCA_019454045.1 Zanthoxylum bungeanum | reverse complement strand
CTGCTAGCGCTAAGTTTAAAGTCGTCAGCCATATTTGACTTCTCGAACGTTAAGTTGGATTTGAAAGTGTAACACTTTCTTTTTGTCGCTCAAATGATTCTCCCTAGTAGTGCTTGACACACTGTTTTTAACCTTGAAAGTTTTGTTAGCGTCAGGATCATGTATCTCAACGGCTCTATTGGTAAAACTTTGGTGATCACAAATGGACCTGACCACCATGATTTTGGCATCCATGGGAAGAATTTCACCCTTATTTGTTTAACAGTACCTTCTGCCCTGGTTCCAGTTGTATGCGCACTAACTTTTCATCATGTCTTTTCTTGCCTTTTTCTGTGTACAATTTGGCATCATCAGAAGGCTGATTGTGAAATTCCTCCAATTCGTTGAGCTGGTGGGACTTTTTCTCTTCTGTTGCTTGTAGTGCAAGATTTGGCTCCTTCAGTACAAAAGACGCTTTATCTTCAGGCTCCACAGGCAATTGACATGTTTTAAGTTTGTCAGTAGAACTTTGCATTGCATTGGAGTTCTGAATGGTACTGTGTATCACATCAAGTTTGAAACATTCCTCATTCTTTTCATCATCTGGGAAATTCATGGCCTTGAAAACATGAATGTTACTTCTTGGTCTGTACCCTCATGGTTAATTCTCCTTTTTGTACATCAATAATGGTTCGACCTGTAGCCAAGAATGGTTCCCAAGGATGATTGGCACGTCTGCGTCTTCCTCCATATCAAGGACAATAAAATGCTGCTGGGAAAATGAATTTGTCAACCTTGACCAGCACATCCTCAACTACGCCTCTTGGAAATACGAGCGTTCTATCAGCAAGTTGCAGTGAGACTGAAGTTGGCATTGTTTCTCCAATCTGTAATTTCCTGAAAATAGAAAAATGCATCAAGTTAACACTCGCACCTAAATCACACAAAGCCTTAACAAAGTTATGTTCTCATATGACGCAAGGAACAATGAAACTCTCAGGATCTTTCAACTTCGGGGGAAGTTTCCTCTGAATGATGGCACTGCATTCTTCTGTTAAAGCTACTGTCTCGTAATCTCCCAATCTCCGTTTTCGTGAAAGAATATCTTTCATGAATTTGGCATAGGTGGGCATTTGTTCCAACGCTTCTGCAAATGGAATGTTGATATGCAGCTTTTTGAAGATCTCCAGGAACCGAGAAAATTACTTGTCCAATTTGTTCTTCTGAAGACGTTGAGGAAAAGGTGGAGGTGGAATGATCTGTTCCTTTTCCTTTGCTTCTTTTTCCTCCATCTGTTGCTTTGTTTCTTTTGGAACTTCCTCAGCAGTTGTTTTGGCTCCAACATCTTTGTTGATTTCAGTACCGCTTTTTAACATGATGGCATGACATTGCTCCTCCCCATGTTTCTTGGATTTGGCTCTGTGTTGCTAGGAATGGTACCTGCGGTCTGTAACTCTGAGCATTTGCCAGTTGTCCCATTTGATTCTCCAGTGCTTTAATAGAAGCAGATTGACCTTGAATTAATGCTGCTGCTTGGGATTGAAACATAGCATCATATCTTGCTGCTTGAGAGTCTGTTTTGCTTCTATCTTTTTCAAGTGGGTCAACACTTCTGTTATTCCTGATTCATTTGCCTACTCCTGGCTTTTGTTCTGTTGCTGGAATTCAGGTGGTGGATAGTTCTGCCGTTGGCCTGAATTGTTGCTCCATGAAAAATTGGGATGATTCCTCCACCTTGGGTTGTAGGTGTTGGAATATGGATTGTTCCTCTGTCTATTGAAATTGTTAACAAAATTCACCATTTCTTCAAGTTGGTTCGACTCTGGTGCTCCTCCATATGGTGAACTTGTGGATCCAGTGGTAAGAGTCTCCATAAATTTGCATATCTGATCTAGCTTGGCGTTGACTGTTGTATTGGCTCCAATTTCATAAATTCCTGCAATTCTTTGGATCATGCTCATTTCTGTTGGCCACAAAGAATTGTTGTTGGCCATTTCTTCGATTAGTTCCCAGGTTTGATCTTCTCCTTTTGCCATTAAAGCTCCTCCAGCAGCAGCATCTATTGTGGTTCTCATTATTCCAGAAAGCCCAATATAGAAAGTTTGGACTTGAAGCCATTTTGGAATCTCATGGTGAGGATATTTCCGGAGTAAATCTTTATACCTTTCCCAAGCTTCGCAGAGGGATTCTGAATCTTGTTGTACAAAGGATGTGATGTCATTCCTCAGCTTTTCGGTTCTACTGGTGGAAAGTACTTTGCAAGAAACTTGGTGGCTAAAGTGTTCCAAGTTGTGATGGAACCTGCTGGTAGTGAATGTAGCCAAGCTTTAGCTCTGTCCTTGAAGGAGTATGGGAAAACACGCAGTCTCATTGCTACTTCTGATGCTCTGTTGTAGTTGAAAGTGCCGCAAACTTCCAGGAAGTTGCTGATGTGGGAATTAGGATCTTCAGTTGCATTCCCCCCGACTGAACTGACTGCTGAATCATCTGAATGCATGTTTTGATGTCACACGCATTTGCTGGTAAAGGAGGAAGTACAATACAGGAAATAAGTCTGTCAACCACCGGAATGGTTCTGTCTCGAATGGGAATTGGTGGTGCAACGTTCAAAGGTTCAGGTTCCATGTTGACTAAAGCTTCTTAGCCTTCTCGCCTTTCCCTTTCAACTGTCTGATGGTTCTTTCAATTTCTGGGTCAAGCGGTCGGAGTTCAAAGCTTCTAGTTCGTCTCATGAAGTTTCTGAGAACCTGAAACACAAGAAAATAAAAACAATAAGTAAAAAGAAATTAGATACAAGTAAAGGTATCTAACCCTAAAACTAATAGTAAAAGATAAATAAGTCCCCGGCAACGGCGCCAAAAACTTGACCGCATAAACACAAACGTATAACGCAAGCGCACGTATCGTTCAAGTAGTATAAAAATATCGATCCCACGAGGACTTAATATCTCATAATAATTTTATGAGGTCAAATGATTACTAGTATCTAACAGGTTGATTGATTGATTTGAAATGGTGACGATTCTAAATTTAAAAGCAAGTAAATAAAATTGTCGAAATAGGTTTTAAGAAAATTCAATATTAAAAACTATCTAGGGTTGTGATTTCTTTCCAATATCATTTTAAAGATGAAGTGGTTATCTTAAAGTTGGGTAATATATTGATTTATTAACCTGGAACACTAAATTATGTGTAAGCCTCTGTCGATGGTCAGACACAAATACCCAGTTTAACCCAATTGAAACATATGTCTATGTCAACCAAATTATCTGGATTCATTAAGTTTAAGTTCCAATTATGGCTACCCCCGCCCGACAGGTATATTCCTATCCTGTAAGGAAATCTATTAAAGGGTTATCTATCCTCAAGGAAGATCGTGGGCTATTGAGTCTAAGGCTGAAACCTAAAATCCATATGTCTAGTTCATTTTAGATTTACCAGATCAATTTTATTAATGGTCAGTTAATGAAAAATCATTAAGATTAAGACTCAATAAATAAATCTTTATATTACCCAAGCTATAATCTAACCCCTTATAAAACGGTGATATTAAAAGTCATCACAACCCCAGATAACTAATTTAGTTACAACACATAACTAGGGCTAGTAAAACTTGAAAATAAAAGACATAAAGTAAAAATGCGGTAAAGTAAATACTGAAAAGTAAATTACAATAAAATAAAATGCTAAGGTAAAATGAATTACTTTTACTACTACTAATTTAGATATCTCCCATAATATAATATATAAACTTGTGATAACATTACCAACCAGCCATATAGGCGGTATCCTGATTAAGTCAAATTAAGTCCAACCAGCCATTAAGGCGGTAAAAAGATTTGTCCATGAACCTGCCATATAGGCGGTAAGAAAGTTTAATTACCAACCGACCAATCTGGCAGTATCCTTTTTAAGTCAATATTTTAAATAGTGAATATATTATATTTAAGGGAGATTAATCTAAATAGCAATAGTAAAAGAATTACCTTTCACCCTAGCTGGGGAAGTTACATCCTCATGGTAAATAGTAAAAACTGTAAAAAGTAAAAAAAAACAAGTAAATTACTATTATTACAAAACGTAATTAAAATTAATTACAAAACTAAAAAACTAAAAAACTAAAAATTAAAAGAAAGTAGAGAGAGAAACTATCTCTTTACATCAAAGAGATGAGAGAGAGTGGTACAACAAATTCTGAAATTTGAAGCTGAATTTATAGGCGCGGGTAGGCTTCCATTGTCGCGACGCCAAGGCCTTTGGCGTCGCTATGCCAGATTCTGTCGACGTGGCAAGCTCTGGTTCTTCGGTTTGCAGATTCTGGATAAGCTGATAAGGTGACACGTGGCGAGGTAGTTGGGCTTCAATTATTGTGACACGTGGCGGCTTCTGATTGATCGATGAGATTCTTATCCGCCACGTGTCGGATAAGGATTAGATACTCAATGATTGATGGTGACGGGGCGGTGACGTGGCGGTGACGCGGCTTCTGATAAGGTGACACGTGGCACGACGCACGTTAGGCGTCACGACTCTGAAGGTGTTGGCGTCGCGCGCGGGAATTTACTAAAATGTCCTTTTTCGTCCAATTTTCACTGTTTTGGCCCAAATCACCTCCAGAATGTCCTGAAACTTTATTTATCTACAAAATAACACAAAACACATCAAAATATTCACAAAACGCAAGAAACTATACAAAATATTAGGTTAAATGAGTGGGAAATAATGATAGATTTACCACTCATCAGAACACAAACTGGGTGACGCATGCTGTCCCGAGCTCGCGGCCCGATTGGGAGTACAGAGTAGCCCGCGGGGGGACTAAACTGGAGAATAATGGAGTCGCCACCCGCTGTGAACCGGGACAAAGATTTAAGGCAGCACTCACCCCTCGCAAGGGAAGACCTCAAACCGTTGGGTTCGGAATGGTCCCTTACTTATGCCACTTGTAATAAAATGATTTGTGCAATAATCTTACCAAGCCTAAGCAACATATTTCCAAGGATAATTTACTCATAAGTTGGCATGCATAGGTACAAAGCTCATATCTAAGTTTACATATAACACATTTTTCATGTTTGCATACAACCTATTTGTATATAATCTATGTCCGAATTCATGCATGAAGATATATTGACATACGAAAGATATACAATCTCACATAGGTAGGCACAGAAGCGCAAACACATAACATTCATACAAGCATGCATATTAGGGAAAGACACTTAAGAGCATAATAGAAATAGATAACTAAAGAGGTAATACAAATGTATAAGGTAAAAAGAGATAACTATATGCTAAGATAGACATGTCGTGTTGTGATGCAGGAGGACCAGTTTATCGTGGGCGTTTGTGCGGCGTTCGTATACGCGTTCGCACGGTAAATAGAAGATTTGCGTTCGTATAGCGTTTGATAACGCGTTCGAACGGGACCAGACAGAAAACATGCGTTCGTGCGGCGTTCCGAAACGCGTTCGAATGGGGTTACAGCAGTGACCTCCAAAATTTAGTAAACAACATGACACATACATGAACGGATGAATAGATGACACCTAATAAATAATAATGGGCTAAAAGCGCGGCAAAGCATCGTGGTAAGGGATTTTAACCTCTCAAAATAGAGGACCTTTAATCGCACTTACTAAGCCCATGCGCAATCAACACAATACATATATAAAAAGTAAAGACAATTATATCAAACTTCGTATACCCGATTGAACACATCTTACATTCAACCGAATATACATCAACCGGCGCGGTAAAGCATCGTGGTAAAGGATTTTAACCCCTCAAAATAGGGGACCTTTAATCCAACTTACTAATCCCATGCGCTCGATCACATCATCACATAAACAAATAACATACGGAAATCAAGTAACGAATAATAAACAAATCAAAACAACATAAAACGAAATATGCGCCGTTTACTCAAGTGGTACGTGGAGTTGTATCCGAGTACAGATCATACTACTGTCCATTCAGAATCGGCTATGAAATTTATGTCCGGGTTTCCATCCTATATACCCCAGGAGGTGACACATTTTTCGTTTTACTCAAGGGCCACAACATACATCATTCCACAATACATGCATTTACTATCTATTCAAGGGCCACAATCATGCGTCAATAAACGACTCTCATGCGATAAAAATGAATAAAATAATAAAAAATAGATGGAAATAATAGGAAAAATACCCTCAGGTCTAACCTTTTATGTCGACTTTCGGACTCGCGTTTCACGGCTGTCGGAAGGGCTATCACTCTGCAACTCTTCCGGTTCACTGGATTAACGTCTTAGCTCGCTGTTTTGCTATTTTGGTCACTGTTTTCACTCCGTTTTGCTGTTGTTTTCTATGTATTTTATGGTCACTGTTCAGTTGTGTTAGTGGACTGTTTTGACTCGATTTTGGGACTGTTTCGAGGGCTGTTTTCGTTACTGTTTTGGGCCGTTTCTGGACTATTTTTCAGTGTAATTTTGGGACAATTCTGAACAGTTTCAGGCTTATTTTCACGGCTGTATTGGGGTGTTTTACGTGTGACTTTTATGCAACAATGGAGGCTTGCTGGATGGGTGTTATGGCGTGAATAAGGGGCAGTTTGAAGGGGCTGCAGTTCTCGGTTATTCAAGGTCAATGGCTAGTGGGGGTGCTTTGTGTGTTGGCTGTGTGAAGGGGCGTGAGCATGAAGAGGCTATTTGTCTTTGTGCGTGAGGCAGTGGCAAGGGGCGTGATTAATGTGCTGTTTAAGTTTGTGGCTGAAAGTCTGGTGCGTGAAGATTTGCTGGGCTGTGTGTGTAGCCTTATTGCCGAGTCTGTGTGTGAGTGTTTTTTACGAGGAGTGATGGTTGTTGTGTGATTAAGGAGTGTGAAGTGTGGAGTTTGAAGGCTGGGAAGTGAGGGGCATGTGGCGTGGGTTCAGGCAGCAACGTGAGTGGGGTGTAGGTGTGTTGCTACGTTGAATTGGTGAGTATTTGTGGCTTCAATCGTGGGGTCTGTGTGTGCAGGTTTTGATGAGAGATTCAGGGCCGAGACTGTGTTTGGTTTAGGGTTGTTTAAATAGACAAGGGTTAGGGCTTCTCTTTGTCTCACAATGAAGGGATTTTGGCATTAAAGAGAGGATTTGATTTGGTGTTGGATAAGGAAATCAATGGATTGAGGGGGGGACAAATTTTGGTGAATTAGGAAGGTTGAATATTTGATTGGCTTGGTTTAGGAATACAATTGTTAGATTAGGAAGTCAATATTTTTAATTGGTTATGATTGATTTTAATTAGGCATAATATTTGTTAAGTTAGGTAGTTACAATATTTTAATTTGGTATAATTATATTTATGTCTTATTTAATTTGGTATATCAATTAATTAATATTTTATTTAGTTAATGTTTAATTTAATTAATATTTGATTTAATTTGGGTGTAATTTAGGGTGATATGGGCGTATGGGCCTCTCTTGGTGGGCTAGGTGTTGTGTTGGTTTGGTGAGTGGGCTTAGGTGGGTGGCAATGGTTGTGGGCCAAGGTTAAAAGGTTTGCAGGTTTTTCTTTGGGCCAAAGGTGCTCTAAACGGAGGTTCAAAAAGTGAGCTTGACGCTAAACAAGTGAATAAGGATCTAACGAAATACCGATTCCCTTCCAACGATCGTTTCCCGCAATATCCTTAATTAAAAAGGTAGTGCCTCCAACTGAGACTCATCATCGGGTTTCACATACAAAAATGCAATGCCTACAACATCTCATAAATTTTAGATGACAAATGATTGATATCAGCAACTCACATCAAGACCACTTGTGGTGATTTCCTTAACTATCAGTTATAACTATACATACTGGTTACTTATAAGTCTAAGATTCCCTTATTTACTTATCAGATATTGAGTCCCACCTTACTGCATTTCTGTTCGAAACTACCCAAATTACTTCCAATAATACTCAAAATTCATTTCTACTATTGGTCCTGTTGTCCTTTATTGAGTATCTCTTTAAAGGTTCATGCTTTTCTTAAATCCCAATACACTCACTTTTGATTTAGTATTACTATATTACTAATTCCTCTATATTGATATCATAGAAACTCTTTGTAAGTCGATTACCCTATATCTTTAGAATTATTTTATTTGACTTCCTTACCATTTTTTGAACTTTTATCCACCTTAAGGTTATGTTTCTCATAATGTATAAGGTTATTACTTTAAACTTAACCTGGTCTATTGCGAATTCAAACCTTTTCATTATTTACAGAATATAATCATCTTACAATTCTGATCTATTTCTCTTAGATTTCCCTGGTTCAACTATTCAACTGTCTTGTGATCCATCTATCCTGTTAGATACTCTCTTTACTTGTGTAATTCGTTGTTAGTATCGAAGTTGGGGGTATCTATATACCTTCGATAAGGATATGAGAATGCACATTGCTATTATTACCCAAGCTTGAATGATAATCTAGTTAATTGACTACACACTGGCTATAATAAAGGCACTAGGAAAAAGATTTATCATTTACCATGCTGGGGTTTACATCAGCTCCTTCATTTTCAGTATTCCATAACTTTTATCAACTGTCTTGAGTTCTCCACTAACTTTACCATCATTATTGTTGTACCACTTCCATCATTATCTTTTGTATTCTTCATTATTAAGTCCATATTCTATCTCTTAACTTCAAACTATGCTGCTATGATTAGTGGTGATTCACTCTTAGGAACTACAATATATATCTCTATTATCTTTTCCTGTTATAAATTACAACTATACTATTTAATCTTTTTACTTGTAATAGTACTCTGGCTAACTCTTGAGTATCCCAAACCCCATGGATCTATTCTTCCAACTTTACGTGAATTACTACTAACATTGATCCAATTCATACTTTTTTTACTGGTACTACACGCTTGTCCATGAAATCTTGTATTAAATTCCCTCATTTCATTCTAATTCTAGAAACTTCTCTACATCTTTTCCGGTTGGTTTATCTTAGGGTGTGTCATCCTCGGGTTATTTATAATTATTTCTAGTTATTTCTAGTGGATCAGCTTGAAAGAATTTCTGATAAGAAAAGAATTATTATAAGAAGGGAATAAACATTACTTAGGCCTACTCGACATTTTACTCTCGCTCAGGTTTAACACGTTCCTTTTACTTCTTTAAGTTCTGAAACCTCTTATTATCTCACTCTGTATCCTTATTCCTTATTGTCTTCAATTGCTTTAAGTATCTGCGTATCATTCTTTACTTCCTTATAGATTTCTCATCCCTCTCTCTTGAGTGAATATTCTAAAAATTTACTATTTAGTCTCATAACTCGGCTATACTCTTGGTAATAAGTTAGGATAACTACAGAAAAAATTATCAACTTGGATAGAGTGTATTTTTGCTTTCATAAAGAAGAATATTCAAATAGCTTGGGAAAATTTACTAACCTGTCTATAGGACTTGAGGACGTACTCGAGAATCAGATACTAGAGAGGTAGTGTCTTACATACGGGCATCCCGGACATACCACGTATAGAAAACCCCTAAACTCTACCCACTGCAGTCACTAACTCCCTAGATCATACTCTGATACCATCTTTGTAACATCTCCAATCTGAAAGATGTTACCGGCAGTGAATAGGCCGTATTATCCTCCTGAGCCTCAAACTATCTAACTGTGATCAATGATGTCAAACTCATCGCAAACATAAGTTCATGCATAGGGTCCAATGCCCAACTCAATGATCATAGAACTGCATCTCTAGTTTCCATATAATGTACTCAAAAACACTTTAAACTACAAATCTAATGTTTAACACATTCAAAGACCGATACTATGCAGCCTCACGAGTCCATTCTTTCATACTTCTACGGATTTCTACTAACTTGGGCTGATCTTTGGAACCTACTATGCTTGATCTATTCTAAGGACTTCTACTAGTACTGCGTACCTCGTGCTATCTTGCTTTGGTCTTTAGGCTCTGCTAGGTTCTCTTCTTTATATTCTCAAAACTCCCTTAATCTTTTCTGGGTGATCAATCTTCTGAATGCCTCCATTTCTTATGATGAACTATCATCTGTTGGAGTTTTCTAAACATCCCAATGATGATTATCAAGCATAAAACAAGTATGAATACACATCAAATGAGGTGCGGAATACTCACAATGAATGGTTGAGTGATGCGGTTGACAACAAAAACTTCATTTTCTGCCTCCTCCAAGCTCGGCAGTGAGCTGTTTTCTTGTCCTCAAATTCGGCCATTGATGGTCCTCCATGAAAGCTCCAAGCTTGAGTTGATTCCTTGCTGATGTAGTGAGTTCCCTATCACCTTTGTATATCCTCATTTGATGTGCTAGCACTCTAGAAATTTGCCACAAATTTCACTCTTTTCTTGTCCTCAAATTCGGTCCAACCAGAAAAGAAAAACAAGAAGAAATGGCATGTTGGCCGAGAGAGAAGAATGAGCAATTTTGGTTCCAAAAATCATGAAGCAGGGAGAGAGAATAAGAAATGTGTATTTGTTAATTTGTTTTTTCCAAAAAAACAAATAAAACATATACCAAAACCTTTTCAAAAGTCAAACATTAAATGCTTTCAACTCACATCAACTCACATCAATCAATCAATCAATTGTCACACACTCAAAGTGACATGTGATTTGACGTTTGATGTGACTAATGATTTGACGCTTGATTTGACTTGCGTGCCACACTCGAAATTGAAATGCGAATGCGCTCGCAAACAATCTCGGGCTCGGGTTCGCTAATTTCAAATTAATGAATTTTCTGTTGCGACGCAATTAAATGATTATGCCTAGCGAAATCATTATTCACGTCGCTAACGAATTAATTCTAAATTAACTCATTCGCCCGAATTAAAATCTAATTTTAATTCCGCGTCGAAATCTAATTTCTTTTAATATATCAAATATATTATTTAATCGATTAATTCCAAATTAATTGTTATCTTTCTTTAATTGATATTTTATCCCAGATAAAATATCTCCGCAATTAATCCCAGATTAATTTTCTCTCTCTTCTAATTAATCCCAGATTAATAAAGTGCGAGTCATACGTCATCGGTGAATCTTCGAGAAGCGACCCATGAGATCCCCAGATATGTTGGCAGTAAATTCGGTCGTTGGACTATCCGAACACGTAAGTACCTCGTACTACGTTTATACCAATTTACAAGACAAGGTTGGCTTCTAGGAAAGCGCCATGCCTACCCAATTCTCCAGAAACATGCTTACATGAATAAGCGATCTATATCAGGCGTAGTATACATAGTATTGCGTATTTCTGTCCAGTATCGGATGATCACGTGCAAGGCTTGGGGCTGGAATTGTGTCTGCCCCGTACGAAGCACATGTCGGATTTCTGGTAACTAGTCTCTATAATCGGATAAACATGACCTTGTCATTTTATCCCGATGACTGTAGTACTTAAGAGTACTAGTACCGTATCCTATGTGACCATCATCTCCATATAACTGGAGTGACACTTCCGTCTTGACATCACACCCAACACACTACGATTCTCAATATACCCAGCATTGGCGTACACAGAACCTGTTAAAGCCCTGGACGACTGCAACCAAAGTATATTGATTGTCGCAAGTATTAGCGGTGCAAGTCTCAGGTTAAGACCAAATACACCTACCCTGATTTCGGATTTCCATAGACACATAGTCATACTACCAATGGAATTTCGAGGGGGTCTGTCCAGAGCGAAGCTGTTTCCCGTACCATCGGTAAAACACAACCTCCTATTACACTTAGATAAGTATCTTATACCCAAATATATGAGAACTATGCCGTTGTGCCATCACAACGCGCACAAGTGTAATACTAGTCTTTTACGTATTTATCGATGTCCAATCTCGATAATACTATGACTAGGGATATTTAATGATTTATCCTTCGTGGACCGATACTGTCTCATATCATTCTCCGTCCAAGAACAAATCATAGAGACCTCTCATCATTTATACATCTCTAGGTGATCTAATCACAAATGATAAGAGTGCAATCTCCTTTGTCACATAGTTAATTTATACAACAACACCATGATCTGTACAAATAGTGACGTTATGGGTCATAATTATCCAACAATCTCCCACTTGGCCTATAGCCAGTCACTCGAGTGTCTTACACCCGAACTATGTACGGTTGGCTCAAACTGCTGAGAAAAGGCTTTCGTCAGCGGATTTGTATGAATATCATCTTATGCGATTTATTCGATCATCACATCGCCACGATGTATGATCCGAACGAATCAGATGAATAGTCGAAGTATTTATCTGGATCGTTGATGATACCATCAATTCTTTAGCCTGTGCTGACGCCTAGCTCAGCTGCTAACAGAATTATATCTAATCTAATTAGATTTATTATCTATTCAGAAGGCTTCTATTGCCGCCTCAGCTGCAGCAATAACCCGCATTTTTTGTTTATACGGTAACAGTATCTTGCTTGGAAGATTTCCAGCTCACTGTTCCGTTATTCAAACTGTATAGTACCGTTTGCGACTTATAGTCGTTTTTATTGGTTTAGGAAACTTGCAACAGTGATCCCAGTCACTTCAAGTTCTCATTCTCCATAGACTAAGATAGCATCCTTAGTTCTCTAAGATACTAACGGATGTTCTTAACTTCAATCCAGTGACTATCACTCGATTGGCCTGTTTGTGAATCCATATGCTCAAAGCGTATGAGACACCAGGTCGCGTACATTTTTCAATGTACGGTTCTCAGAGAGTTTTCTCGAAAGCCAAGCTTTCACCGATTATATTATGGGAATATCATTTCCAAGAAATGACGTATTATCATTATTTATAGGACAGCCACTGTCAGTGCGCTCCCACTAACCCTCTTATATACACAAGAATCATTTTCGTTTTGAATTAAATCATAAATCATTATGATTACATCAAAACGATAATTTCAAGAACCTATGCTTGCTTCAATCCAAACATGGATCGAACAAGCTGCAAACCTTGTTTGCTAGTTTTGGTACGACAAAACCGACATGATGTTGTAAACATCCTCCGAAAGGTTTCCTTTCAGGAAAGTGATTTTCCCGTTAAGCTGACATATTTCATACATGAAACATGCAGTATTAGCAAGCATTATCCAACTGGATTTACCATGGCAACAGGTAAAAGGTTGAATCGTAGTCAACACAATGTTGATAACGATACCTTTCCGCTACAAGCCTAGCTTCGTACGTTGGTATGTTGCCATCCATGTATGTCTTCCTTGAAGACTTATAGTACCAATAGGCACAACGCCTTGCGGTACATCAACTAGTATCCAAACTGGTTGATATACATGGAATCCATTTCGGATTCATGACACTATGTCATAATAGGGAGTCAATACCTTGTATCACTTCCTCATACGTAGTCAGTTGGTATACCTCAATAAGATAGACATCTTTATGAGGTGAGATCAGAAACACATACCCCAGGTTGTTTTCTGACTCTCTCCGACATACGCGGTTCTTGTGTATTCGAAGATTAATGGTAATAGTTTCATCTTTGATGAACTATTTGTGTTCCATTAGGAATCGGTGCCTTGAATAGTGTTACTCCGATTTTCATCGAGTTTTACTATCCTCCCACTTACCACTGCATATCGGTATTCCTCTTAGGAAAACCGCATGGTGAGCAACAATCTAATTGTTCTCAGGTGAGATGTATAAGTACTATACTTATGGTATCCCTGGATAACCTACAATTGGCACTTATCCAATTTGGGTTTTAGTTTGGTATCATCCAACATATGCCTAGCATTGCCAAATATTCAGGAACGAGAAACCTGGTTTCTTTCCCGTTCATATCTAATATGATATCTGTCAAACAGATTATTATGGAACCTTATTCTAAATAAGTTCTTGCACTGTTTATGCTTATCCCTTGAAGGAAATGGTAGCTCAGAGCGACTCATGATTAACCTTATCATGTTCAACAAAATTTGGTCACTCAGTTCGGACACACCGTCAAACTGACGTGTTCCGGGAGGAGTCCTCATTTGAAAGAATACTATACTCTTTCAAGTATATTAAAAACTTATTGCTTAAGTATTTTCCATTACGGTCTTACCGTGACGGTATAATACTACAGCCGATATGTTTGTCTATTTCGTGTCGAAACTTTAAAAGTTTCCGATTTGTGTTCTTCAAAAGAAACACATAACCATAACGCGATGCCACATCCGTATAGGTCACGAAATATTCATATCCACATCTAGCCTAGCTAGACATGGGCCCACTTGCTTCACTATGAACTAGGGCTAACAGATCGGTGGCATTTACACTTTTACCAAGTAAATAGAGTTTTAGGCACTTTGCCCAATAAACTATATTCGTAGAATTTATTTGAATGGAATCAAATTAGTCCGAGTACCCACTCTTCGAAAGTGTGGATATACGAGTCTTGTTTAATTGTGTCCCAGACAACAATGCCACAAATTAGTTTCTTCTGATCAAATCAGTTTGAGCTATTTGTTTGTCATGTTATATATTTGAGATTTATTTATATTCAAAATATAAATTCTGTTATTCACATCTAATGTGTTTATCTCAATATCATCTTTATATAAAAAAACACTTTAGTGTTATAGAATATAAAGGTTTACCCGCAGCGGGTTAAACACTGATATAGAGATAAAGTTTCTAGTCAAACTAGTTACATTATAACAGTTCCCTAATTTAAGTACACACCCGAGGTAGTTCCTAAAGTTAGGTATCTACGGTTAAAACAGCGACTTTCGTCCCGTTTTCGATTCGTAGATTAATCTCAATTGAAGTCAGTATCCTGCTCAAAGCAGATTCTGAACATCAATGTATATTAATATAACACACTAAGTATCAAAAATACAATTTTAATACTAGTAATGAATATATATTTTATGACAAACATATTTAAAGCCGGAGCCTTGCACAGTCTTTAATTCCTTCATGTCTGCTTTGTCCAAACGGCAGTCACGCTTCCGCGATCCCGTTGCCACAATTAGGTAGACATTTTGGGATATGTCTTTTATCTTCCTAGAAGATTATAATGATTTTGCCTTTGCCCTTTTCAACACTTCAGAAGCCTTTGGCCAAGCATTGGCCTTCTAGAATATCGAAGTAAGGTGCGCCTTGCGCTACTTGCCTTATTGCAAATTTTGACTTTATCTCCTTGAGAATAGTCATTAACTCTCTAAGAGTTATTTTTTGCAATTTAGTACTTCTAAAATCTAAGGATAGATTCTTTGAAGATCATTCAATTTCATTATCATACTTTAAGGATCTAATCCTTAGTTCTGATTCAGAAATTAAGGAGTCTACTGCGACAAGCTTAATGGATTAAACACTTAAGTTATCAATACATGATCTTCCAAAGATCATGCTCTACTATTTGCTTAACTCCGGACTTAGGCCTAATATGTTATTTTATCAAATAAAGTAACTTATTAGTTTCCAGGACCATCCTGAAATTTTATTCCCAATTTGAAAATTAAACCATTTAAATACATTTTCCCTAGGATTATGTATTAAACGTCAATCTTTCAATTTATCTTGATTCTAATAGTCCAACTATTTAATCAACGATTTAGGTACTATTTATTATAATGATTACAATAGTCCAACTTTAATCAACTATAATTTAATAGATCAAAATCAATTATATTGATTACTATAATCCAATTATAAAAAAAACTATAAATGAATAGTTTGAATATAGTCCAACTATTAATTAAAACAACAATTTAAATATTAGTCCAACTAACATTTAATTTATTTGACGAATGATATTTGTTTTGAGCGCGTATGGCAAGTAATTAAACGAGTATTGCAAATTCAATTCTTGCCTCCCACTATTTTTCGGCGAGCCTCTAACCCTCTGTCGAGTACTCGGGAAACCGTATTTCCTAGCGGGCTAGGATCCCGTTAAATATCACACAATCTTGACTTTGGCCAACAAATTGTATGATAATTAACTAGGTAGATCTCTAAGATCGATTGGATCCAATCCAATTCCTAGATCGTAGTAGGGGGACATCCAAGTCCGAATATATATCTTATATATGCCAATACATCAAATGTATTACCTAATTTTTCCTCTGAATCAACTAAGCCTTGGCTTTGGCACAACAAACTTAGTGATCCCAGTTAAGCACGACCCATTGACCATGGAAAGCTTCGTAATCAATGTCGATGGACAAGAAGTGGTCTTGACTTTGGCCAGCAAACCACAACTTGGACAAGACACCGATATGGAACAAAGCTCTCGTGATTCAAACACATCCTCGACGGACAAAGGCCTTGACTTTGGCCAACAAGCCAATGCCAGTCTTAGATCTTGAGTAAGAATCACTCAACGGAAGGAAAAATGCTTAATATTATTTGAGGGTTTTTCGCGTGCAAATTGAAAACCAATTTATTATCTTTATTAAGGTCTCATCATCATACACACCCTTAAACATGCATTCTAAATACATAATAAAGCGCGTATAAATAAATAATAATGATATACATATGGATACCTTACACATTGATCCTAGATCAAATCTCTCCCTTTCTCTCTCCTGCTAGCACATGTATTTACTTCTACCCATTACACTACACTTCTAAAGAAACCTCATTTACATTGAGGGGAATAGGTGAGAAGAGAATACAAAGAGTATGAAGGTGATAAGGCTGGACACGCAGGTCCAATTAATAAATCAAATTTATTACAACAATTTCTAAAATTGCCCCACCCATCTAATATCCATCCGATATACATTATTCATGCATCACAATCATGTATTCACACAAGCATGTTATCAATCAATCTAATCCAATTAATTAATCTGATAATTAATGACCATCCAATGTTCAAACAACGATTTGATTTTGCTCGAGTCAAACTCGTTTTGCGAATAAGTACTTAAAGTACGAATTCTCGAATTAAATTAAACTACATAATTAAATCCAATTCAATTTGTATTTAATACTAATTCACTTATTTAATTCCAAATTAAATACTACACTTTATTAACGAACCTATACGACTTAAATTCCTAATTTAATCGCTACGAGTCTTAAAGCCCAATTAACGTCCAACGTCAATTTAATTAAAGTCCAATGGGCTTTTAATTAATTTCTTGAGGCGTGGACTTTTGGTCAACTCGGGTCAAACCGATAACCAAAGTCCAATCCGGGAGTTACCCCATAAGCCCAGAAATCAATTTAGGCCCATTAGGCCCAATTAAACTTTAAAGGTCCATTAAGTCGCATTTGGGCTTTATGGATGCGATTTTGGGCCCAATTGGATCCAATCCATTTGGCCTAAACCTAACTTGGTACAACCAGCCAATAAACCCAATAACAACATAACAAGCCCAATTTCTAAAATTGGCCCAAAATAATTAAATTACAAAATCCATTTCACAATTCAATTATCCAAAAGTGTATTACATAATTAATTACCCAATTCAATATTTCCAAAACACCAATTAGCCCAATTAATCATGTTCATTTTCATCATCACATGTCCAACACATTTTGATTAAATTCAAACCCATATACCATGCTACATGTCTCGGCCAAAGGGGAAATTTATGCCCAAATCGAATTCAATCCAATTAAATTCAATTCAACATTAAATCAATATCCCCAAATGATTTCCAACACATCCAATGATCAAAAATCAAAAATCCAAGAAAATTTAGGGCTTCTCTATTTTCGGCCAAGCCAAACAAATTGGAGAAAATTAATCCAATTAATTTTTCAACAAATTGATCACTCATAACTCTAAGTTATCCATATACAAGCATATTCAAACAAACAATTTGCCAAAAACATGCTTAAATTAAAAGGCCCCAAATCAAAGTTAAAAACCTTAATTCATGTTTCATGCTCAAATGGCTCTGATACCATTGTTGGAGTTTTCTAAACAACCCAAGGATCATTATCAAGCATAAAACAAGTATGAATACACATCAAAGGAGGTGCGGAATACTCACAATGAATGGATGAGTGATGCGGTTGACAACAAAAACTTCATTTTCTGCCTCCTCTACGCTCGGCAGTGGGCTGTTTTCTTGTCCTCAAATTCGGCCATTGATGGTCCTCCATGAAAGCTCCAAGCTTGAGTTGATTCCTTGCTCATGTAGTGAGTTCCCTATCACCTTTGTATATCCTCATTTGATGTGCTAGCACTCTAGAAATTTGCCACAAATCTCACTCTTTTCCTGTCATCAAATTCGGTCCAACCAGAAAAGAAAAACAAGAAGAAATGGCTGTTGGCCGAGAGAGAAGAAAGAGCAATTTTGGCTCCAAAAATCGTGAAGCAGGAGAGAGAAGAAGAAATGTATATTTGTTATTGTTATTTTTTCCAAAAAAAAAATAAAACATATACCAAAACCTTTTCAAAAGTCAAACATTAAATGCTTTCAACTCACATCAACCCACATCAATCAATCAATCAATTGTCACATCACTCAAAGTGACATGTGTTTGACGTTTGATGTGACTAATGATTTGACGCTTGATTTGAATTGCGTGCCATACTCGAATTCGAAATGCGAATGAGCTTACAAACAATCTCGGGCTCGGTTCGCTAATTCCAAATTAATGAATTTTCCGTTGCGACGCAACTAAATGATCATGCCTTGCGAAATCACTATTTACATCGCTAACGAATTAATTCTAAATTAACTCGTTCGCCCGAATTAAAATCTAATTTTAATTCCGCGTCGAAATCCAATTTCTTATAATATATCAAATATATTATTTAATCGATTAATTCCAAATTAATCGTTATCTCTCTTTAATTGATATTTTATCCCAGATAAAATATCTTCGCAATTAATCCCAGATTAATTTTCTCTCTCTTCTAATTAATCCCAGATTAATTAAAGTGTGAGTCATACGTCATCGGTGAATCTTCGGGAAGCGACCCATGAGATCCCCGGATATTTTGGCAGTAAATTCGGTCTTCGGACTATCCGAACACGTAAGTACCTCGTACTACATTTATACCGATTTACAAGATAAGGTTGGCTTCTAGCAAAGCGTCATGCCTACCCAATTCTCCAGAAACATGCTTACAGGATTAAGCAATCTATATCAGGCGTAGTATACATATTATTGCGTATTTCTGTCCAGTATTGGATGATCATGTGCTAGGCCTGGGGCTGGAATTGTGTCTGGCCCGTACGAAGCACATGTCAGATGTCTGGTAACTAGTCTCTAAAATCGGATAAACATGACCTTGTCATTTTATCCCGATGACTGCAGTACTTAAGAGTACTAGTACCGTATCCTACGTGACCATCATCTCCATATGACTGGAGTGACACTTCCGTCTTGACATCACACCCAACACACTACGATTCTCAATATACCCAGCATTGGCGTACACAGAACCTGTTAAAGCCCTAGACGACCGCAACCAAAGTATATTGATTGTCGCAAGTATTAGCGGTGCAAGTCTCAGGTTAAGACCAAATACACCTACCCTGATTTCGGACTTCCATAGACACATAGTCATACTACCAATGGAATTCCGAGGGGGTCTATCCATAGCGAAGCTGTTTCCCGTACCATCTGTAAAACACAACCTCCTATTACACTTGCATGAGTATCCTATACCCAAATATATGAGAACTATGTCGTTGTGCCCTCACAACGCGCACAAGTGTAATACTAGTCTTTTACGTATTTATCGATGTCCAATCTCGATAATATTCTGACTAGGGATATTTAATGATTTATCCTTCGTGGACTGATACTGTCTCATATCATTCTCCGTCCAGGAACAAATCATAGGGACCTCTCATCATTTATACATCTAGGTGATCTAATCACAAATGATTAGAGTGCAATTTCATTTGTCATATAGTTAATTTGTACAACAACACCATGATCTGTACAAATAGTGATGCTATGGGTCACAATTGTCCAACATCATCGACTTCTTATAGTCGCCTATATCTAGGCTGGTAAGGGTTAGGGCAAGCATCTTATATCTTAATGCGTTTTGGTGACTTTATTCTGGTGCTCCGTGTCCTTGTAGAGTCTATTCCTTATGTAAGGTAGGTATGAGATAGGCTCTGTCAGGGCAGCTTCCTTATCTGATGTCATTGGAGGGTTCGAAGACTAGATAGTTTAAGGTCTTGTCTCTATCGTATTTATGGGGGGTAAAGTAACTAACCATTTCTATTTCTTGTTTGGGGATCTGGGTCAGGGTTTGGGTATTTAGAGTTCTCTAAATCCTTTTTAGCATCTAGGTCCATTGGGGCCCTCAAGACTAATCTGGGTTTCTTACTTCTGTTACCCCTCTAGCTATTATTCGTTACTCGAGAAACTCGTTATTTATTCAAGGTACTCGAAGGCTATTTGATCTGTCCGAAAAGATTTCCTGAGGAGGGAAGAGATCTTACATCTACTAGGCAACTCTAAAACTTACTGGGGTTTTCTCTATTCTTTTGGCTACTATAGGTTCCTGTACTTTCTTACTGATCTAATCATGTATCTTTATCTTTTCTTACTTCTGACTACTTAATCATCCTTACACTTTCCTTACTTTTCTTCTAGCTTTCTCTTTCTCTTTTACTTTCTTGGATAACTTACTATTTGGTTCCCTAGCTTGTACTGAACTTCAGGGAGAATCTAAATGATTACGGAATGATTCCTAACTAGAGTAAGGAAAAAGGATTTCAGATGGCTCGAGAATACTTACTAACATGTCTGTGGATCTTGAGGACGTACTCGAGGATCGAATACTGGAGAGGTAGTGCCCCGCATACTAGTATCCCGGACATACTAAGTATACAAGACCCCAACACTCTACCCACTGCAGTCACTGACTCTCTAGACCATGCTCTGATACCATCTTTGTAACATCCCCAATCCGGAAGATGCTACCGGCAAGGGATAGACTGTACTAACCCCATAAGCCTCTGACTCTGATAACTGCTGTTCAATATTTGATACTATTTTCTCTAATTATATATATATATATATTATGTATGAGACCGTAGCCCAAACTCAACAACTTATCATGCAAACTCAACTCCAAAAAAAAAAAGAACTGTATATATAAACACATGTCTTTACTGCTGGGGTTGGTGCTCAGAGCGCCGATTCCCGGTTGTATTTTTTTTGTGAATACTACAAAAAATGTTATTATTATGAATAATATAAGCATTTTCTGTAATATAATATATCTTTTAATATGGTAAAGACGTAATGACCTTAGATTGACTAGTCATGATGCTGTTGCAAAAGCGTCGCAACTGACATTGAGTTGTATCATGACGTTGTCATTCTCAGACAGTTTCTGGTCAAGGTTTATACTACTTGGTCAGTAAAGTAAACCTGTTAAGACCGGTACATGTCGTATACTGGAATATATGATTCCAATGGTTTCTCAATGAACCATCAGTCTTGGAGACTCATATAGACGTGTAGGTGTTTATAGCGGATAAACACTGAACGACTCACCAAAGATTCTTAATGGATGGTACACCAACGTCAATAAGAATCTTCTCGGGTTGGGTAGCACTTGTGATTCTTCGACTTGAGATACCAATGTGGGCGCATGAGACATCTTCCACACTTAGATGGCAGTCACGTCACCGATCTATTTAGATCAGACCTCCGCTTGTTCGTTGGGTGTGGATAGATCCACAGGGTGTCCTGTGTGTATCGAGATAGGATCCGTCAGTTCTGTGTACAGAGCATAGGTAGTCCATATGATTAGCAATCGGATAAAACCATGGGTCTGTGGTACACTTTAGAAGTAAGTTCTAAGTGTTCTTTTAGAGATTGCTAATAGAGACGTTGACGAGATTATCCCTATAGAGATTTGACGTTTACATCTATATCTCTGGGATATATCCGGATATATGTGACGGAGGAATTATACATTTGCCATGACCTCGACCTCTATGATTCAGCGAGTTTATCCGTGGTCGTCATAATTTACGGGTGGATAAATTATGCACACGAAATTGGATTTCGTGACAAATATGCCTGAATATAGAGAGTCTCACTAATGAAATATACTCGTAGAGCACTATCGCAACATTTATAAATAATATTGATTATTTATAAAGTCGTTTAAAGGTTAAAAGAAAAATACATGTGTAGGGACCCGATAGTCATTTCCTATTTTTTATGTATTTGCATTTAATGATGAATTAATTCAAATACACATTAATTAATTGTCAAATTGAGATATTTGACTAATATCATAAATATATATGTATTTGATATTTATTGTAAATATAATACATATATTTGATATATTTGTATTTAATTAATTAATTAATTGTTAAATGATTAAATTAATTAAAATATAAATATTTTAAGTTATGATATTTACTTTAATGACTTAGTTGCAATTGTTGACTTGGTTGAATATATCATTAAAGTGTAATGATCATTAAAACAAGTTGGCAAGTTGTTATTAAATGAAACAAAAAGAAAATATCTTGATATTTTAATATACCCATTTTCGGCCATGCCCTAATGTATGAGGTATATATTGTTTCTTTTAATTTATGGTTTCATTAACTTAAAACACTTATAAAAAAACTCCATTGATAGGAAACAAAGAAGCTTGAGAGAAAGAAAAAGAAAAACAAGAAAAGCTTGGATTTTTAGTAAGTTCCTCCAACTTACTATTAGAGAGGAAAATGTTCCTTGTCTTCTAGGCTACATGCTATGATGTTCTCATGTTTTTCTATTCTTTATTCTTTGTGTTTTTGTTGGAAGGAAGTTTGATGATAAGGTTATGCATGTATAAAGATCATAGAATGTTATTAATGTGTTTATAAGCCTTCTTTTGATGGTTTGAGAAACTTGTTGCCATTCTAGAGTTATTGACCCACTCTTAAATGACCTAGATTTGTTCTATAGTTATTTCATTGTGGTGAGGCTTAATTGGTGTGGAAGAAACATGATTGAAGTGTTGGATTTTACTAATTTGGTCTAATTTGTCCAATTTGATGAAATTGAAAAATTAGGGTTTAAGACCACTTCCAAATTTGGGGATTTTCATTTATGTTGTGTATTTGGACGTTTATATGATGCATATAAAATCTTATGTTGAATGGATTTCATCTTAATGTGTTTTGAACACAAAAGGAACAAAATGCACAATTTGGCCATGTAGGGAGGCTCTCGGCCTTGGGTAAGAATTTGGGGTTTCATTTTGTAATTTGATTTTTGATGTGTGTGACATGTTAAAATCATCTTAATAATGATTTAGAATCATCCAAAATTGTTTCGAACAACTTAGGACTAAAATGAACAAAATGCAAAATTTTGGGGCAATTTGATTTAATGTGTAATATTTCATAATTTAAGAATTGGGTAATTAAATGAATAAGTTTATTTAATTGATCCGAGAAAAAGTTTTGAAATCGGAAAATTTTTATTTTCCATTGTTCCGCTCCGTTACCGGATTTCCGCCCTTAATACCCATTCAAAATGGTATCAGAGCGAGTCGGATTCTAGGCCCCCTAATATGATTAGCCCTTTTAAATTCAATGTTTAATCATGTTTTCTTAACTTTATACATGCATGTTTTAATCTAATTTGATTAGATTTAGGGTGTATGACACTTAGCGGAAAATCCCTAGTTAATAAGGTTTAAATGTAATTATGTATTTGATGCATGTTATATGGTCCGTCTTCAGGAGTGAATTCATGATCGATTTCAACAGGCAATGGATTGAGTCACATAGCTCAATTTTTCAAACTCTAAGACAATGTAGATGTTCATTTCCCATTTTAAATAGTTTTCGACTCCTTTCAGTTTATTAGAATCCAAAAGTTGAGCCAATGGATTTACGACAGCTATCTATAAGACATCAATTAAACACTAGCAGAATATTTTCCATTTCAAAATAAAAACACTAATCGATTATGGAATTTTAAATCTATTAGTGCTCTCCCACAACTTTACGTAATTCCATAATCTCCCTTAATGGAAAAATAGAAATTTGACTATCAAAATTTCAAAGTGGGAAGTGGGTCCCAAGACATTTACTCCAAGCTCACACTATCGACGGTCTTGGCCTTTATAAACTCATTAGGTAGACCTCCAATGTCTATCACATTCATGTGACTCCTAGTTGGGTCCTGAATCGTTTCTTATCCTCACAATAACGATGATTTTGGATTAAGACGTATTCCAAGTGTATACTTGTCAATGTGCACTAATGAGCTTCATAAGTACACCCTCACAATAATGACGATATTGGGTGACTACGTTAACTCATCACGCTACCTTTAATGTCTTACCGGAGCAACCTAAGTTCCGAGCACTTATACCCTCACAATAATGACGGTCTTGGACATAAGAAGTAAGAACCCATTCATCTTCGTATTGACAAGACATACTATCCAATAATACTCGAACATTACTAATACTATTACTTAAAATAAAGTAATCACCTAATCATGAGAGATTTATAACAATCAAGTCATTAACATGCTTGGGTAAAAATTAAATTTTAATTTAAAAACATGCAATGTCTATCAAATATGGGTCATACATCATTAAATTAAATTTATCGTGGCATAGATTCAAAACACATGTGTTGTGTGGTTAAGACCTATTCTGATACCATTATGTTGGGGCGGATGTGGAACCCCTAGTGTCGGATCAGTGCCCCGTGCAGTGGAAATGGGTCTAACCCCATAGATATTTAGCATTGGTGTATTTGTAAAATTTTTTATGGAAAACTATATTATGTTACAAGTTCGTAGGAAAAAATAGGGACCAAATCAGATTCTGGAAACTCCGAATGGAGAAAATAAAGTTTCAACGCAAGCATCACGTCACGGAACGTCGCAACAATCAGGTTTAGGCATCGCGACGCCCAATCTACGAGAGCTCAAAGTCGCGACGCCTGAACCTGAATGATGAGTGTCACGATTCCAGAGATCAGAGTCGCGACGCCGCCCTATGTAAAAATGTTGGCAGTGAGTAATTTTATCTTCAAATCAGTTCTAAACACTTTCAATTTTCTCCAAATACTTCAATACCCTAAAATCCAATTTTAGCATCAAAACCATCATCAACATATGTTATACAACAAACATACAAGTATTCTAAATACATATATGTATTTGTTTGAATCAAAACACAAACCAAATTAGAATCCCACAATGAAATGACTCATGAACAATTCTAGGTCACTCAAAGGTGGTCAAATGATTCTAAAATGGTAGCCATAGCTCTAAGCTTTAATCGAGAGTTCCAAACTCTTATTAATTGTTTCATGTCCAACATTAACACATTTGACACAATTACAATCATATTGTGTTTATACTTCTAAAGCATTTATACACAATTAATTAGCCTAATTTTAACTTTAAGCTATGCTAATATGTATCTAATACATAGTTCATCACTATATATCTCACTAATGAAGACTCACTAATGAAGAATATAGCTTATGAGAAGATCAAACTTACCTAGCAAGTTTGATATAAAGATCCAATCTCATTCTCCTTGTTGAAATGGTTGGAGAACTTCCAAAGTTTAGCGAGATTGACTCCAAGATCCAATCTTGATTCCAATGCTAGGAAACTTCACTCCAAGATCCAATCTTGATTTCTCATTGTTGAAATATTGTAGAGATCTTCCAAAGCTTATATTATTCCTCGCGGGTAGGTGATGGATCTATCTGCTAGCTGTAATGTTTCGGTAGTTGGTTTCGCCTCTCCTAGGCCCAATTGTTTGCAGATGGATAAGGGCATGAGATTGATACTTATACCCAAATCGCATAGCGCCTTAATAAAGTCTCTATTTCTAATAATGCATGGTATGGTAAAGTTGTCGGGATCCTTCAGCTTTGGAGGGAGCTTATTCTGTATGATGGCACTACACTCCTCTGTGAGTGCTAATATTTCAAAATCAGCCAGCTTCCTCTTCTTAGGCATCATCTCCTTCATAAACTTTACATAATTAGGCATTTGTTCTAACGCGTCTATGAATGAGATGTTGATATAGATCTTTTCAAATATATCTAGGAACTTGGAAAACTGATCATCCAACATCTCCCTTTGAAAGTCCGGGTCTATGGAAAAGGTGACTTCAAGATGGGGGTGGCTTATGCGGAGGAGTTGATGCACTGTTCTTTTCTTTCATTACTATTTCCTCCTTAAATACCGCCTCCTTATCTTGCATTCCTTAGTCCTTAGGGGTATCTCTAATCTCTAATCCACTCATAAGAGTAATGGTCCGACCACTCTCCTTAGGGTTGACTTCGGTATTACTAGGAAATGTCCATTTCTGTTGATTTACAATAGAAGAGGCGAGTTGCCCAATCTGGACATCTAAAGATTTCATCGCCGCCCCCATATTGTGCATTGGATTTCAATTTTGTGAAGACGCGACTCATTCTTCTTAAATCGTTCTGAAGTTTTTGTTGGGATATATGTCCTAGAGCTTCATGTAATGTAAACAAAATTATTTATTATAAAATAAAAGATTTATTATTCATTTATCAAATGTTTGATTTAAATCGCATACTGTAAATTATCTTGTTTACCCTAGACTACTTATGTGTCTTCAGACTTAGTGTAAGAGTGTCATAAACAAGAGGATTTTAAGTCTAAAGTTAGTAATATAAAATATTACTTAGAGAGCAAACAAATCAAGTATTTTATTTGTGGTTTATCTATAGCTGCGGTCCATTCTATAATTGTATGGCGACCTTAATATGGGATCGTCCATGTTGTAACATGAGAATGGAGGCACCTTATATGATGTGATCATATAGGACTGGACCCAGATAGAAATGAATTTCTTATAATATTCGTTAAATAAAGATATTCATTTCAATCTACTAGATGGTCATATATGGATTGAACTGAATCCTGAGTGTACTGTGAATTCATGCATGGCATGCTATGTCCTTTAATTTACAAAGGTGAGGTTGTTGTAGCAATCCCGACCAATAGCTACATACTTTGGGGATATAGTTTGATGTGTAACTGGGGACATTTTACATTGAGACGGAGTTCACTCCTTATTGCGAGAAGTAGAGGAGTATATTCCTTAAGGGTTGATTCGGTACTTGAACGATTAGAGCGCTCAAGTCTTTCTATTACGAATAGAATGATTAACATTCATAATGGTTATGAATAAATCGTTCCTTAGAGAATCAATGGTACTTAATGTACAAATAATCAGAGGGGTATAACAGACATTATGACCCGACTCTAATCATGAGATACTCGTGAAAGGTCAATCCGTATGTAATGACTATATCGATGGACAATGATATTGTTCGGCGTATATTATCCCTCTACGGAACTGAGAGTGCAGCTTCACGTTTTTAGTGGAATAACCTGAAGTTAATAATTCAGAATATTTATTTAAGAGTTTAATTAATATTCGGGGATTATTGGAGCTTCGAACCGTAGGTCCATATGGTCCCCTTGCTAGCTCGATATATTGTAGAAAATTAAATATAATTAAATAGTCCAATTATATACTCATATATATTTATTATTATTATTAATGTGATTAATAATATACTTTATCACACATGTAACTTTATATTATATTTAATATAATGTTTTGATTAATTAAATGATTATGAGGTAATCATTTAATTTAATGTAATATTAAATTATTTAATATGCCACTTTAGAAAATAAAGGATTTTTAAAATATGATTTTTAAAATCAATTTTTCATGAATGATAATTACATCTTTTTATTTAGTAACATCTTTATGTCATTATGCTGACATTTATCAAAAGTTTATATGTTATAAAATTGATAAGGGTGGCCGGAATTTAGTAGATGAAAAGGCCTTAAGGTTTGTTTTATTTTGGCAACCAAAACCCTAAATATAAAAAGGAAAAATAACTTTTTCTTTAGTTAATTCATTCTTGTGAAACTTTAGCCACATTTGTCCAAAGTTTTCTCTCAAGTGAGTTGAAAGAAAAGAAAAAAAAAACAAAAAGAAAAAGAAAAATTCTGTTTTTAATTGATTTATATGAGATATAAATTGTTTTATGCATGTTGTGATGAGTAGGCACATTATTATATTCATATGTTGAATGTTTTATTTTTAAATTCATGTGATGAAAGTATTGCATTGATCGTAAATTTTTTCGGCTCTTATTTTGTGTTATTTTTTATTTGGGGAATGTAAGGCCATAAGACCATTTCTTACAAGTGTTGTAAATTTATTTTCCTATGTAAAATTTTGAGTTATATCAATTTTATGTAAATTGGAGAGTCGATGCCGCCAAAGACTCAATCCCAACCCATGGAGCAAGATTTGAAGACCAAAGGATGCCTTGGAAAATTTTGTTCTAATTAGATTAGTATATGAAAAATAAGAGCACAGTCAATGTAATTTTAATTTTATGTTATATGTATGCTTATTTCGAAATATTTGAATAACATGTCATATAACTTATGGTGCATTCTCTTGCATTTTCACATGTCATAACATGTTTTAGATGCATGGATATTCTAGTCATAAAATGTGATTTATGAAATTTAAAAGAGTTAAATTGGAATATGATATGAATAAAAATAAATAAATAAGATTAATTGGTTTAATGGTTTAAAATTGAAAATTCAATAATTTAATATAAATTGGCTTTATAAGTGCATTACATTTTCCATTGGTATATCGGATGGAAATTCGGACGTAAATTCTATAGCCGATTCTGAATGGACGGTAGTGTGGTCTACACTCGGGACATAATTCTACGTACCATTGGAATTTATAAGACGTTTATATTAATTAAAAATTTATCCCTTTTGGATTTCTAAATTTTAAATTTGTTAGTGAACTAATATTTTAAGAGTTAAAATAAATGAGGTCACTGATTATGTAAAATATTAGTTAAGAGTAATAGGAACTAGTGAATAAAAATCTTAAGAGTTAAAATTGGTTAGATCACTGATTATGCACTAGTGTAAAGAAAAGTTATGTTTTAGCCGCGCATAAACTTATAGACACTATTGAATTAAAATATTAGATATTTTAAGTAGAAACCTTAAATTTAAAATAGTGAGTGTGTAACACCCTGTCAGAGGCAGGATGCTACCGACAAGAGACAAGATTGAACAATCTCCATAAGCCTATAAATTTATGAAAATCCGACATGATATATCCTAAAACTGGAAAACCTGGATCTCAGTCCAGCATCAACATGAACCTGAAATAAACATCATTTATTATAATGGACCTCAGGTCCACACAAACACATCAAAATCATCACCTAATAGCTCTGTGCCCATATCATCTATCAAGGGCTCTATCCACCACATCATAATAAATCAAAACATTTACTCAATACTACAAACAACGTGCTCAGCACGATAAATAAAATATTAATAATAAATTCTACATTTTCTACAGCTTATCCCAAAACACTTACCAGGGTGACTGCCGCTTGGGTGATCCTCGTCTCAAACATGACTTCCAAAGTTGAAATGGTTGACCCATCTGGAAGCCAACCTGCAAAACTAGCAAACTGGTTTGGTGTGAGTTATAAAAACTCAATAAGTAACCATGCTAGTACTACAAACAAATATACAAATCAATCATATTTGAAGTGTTTCAGAATTATCAAGTTAATACGAGTTTTAGAATCATCGGCTTTCTATTATCTCTTATATCTTACCTATCTTAAATTTTCATATTTACATGTTGTCAACACAATGGCCAGACATTCAAATCACACGAAGCATGAATTCAAAATCACAAAGTACGTCACATAACATCGGAACTATTTCAATGCTGAAACATGAGGTCACATATTAATAGTTATCACAAGTAAATATCATCAAATCAATAACTCTAACAAACTTCTTTCTATTCGGTTATAACTAACTCTAATACAAAAACTTATTTCTTCAATGCCAAAACAATCTTTCTTTAACCTTATTTATTCACGGTAACTTTATAATAGCTTAACACTTGGGGTCTATTTGCATTCACACATGTCGTATCACACTTCTCTTATATACATAAAAATACAATTTCAAATACCATTTCATAATTCTTACACATATACTTACATAATATACTAATACAATTTAGCAAACATGCTTTATAACCTCTAACTTTCAAATCACCCATTCATTCCGCATCAGCATATACAATGCATACATATCATGAGTTCTATCAAACATATATGTTAGGGTTTTCTCAAAGGCAAAAGCGGTAGCACGGTTCGAGCGAAATCATAACTTTAAAACTTTTAAAGCTTACCGAATAAATTATTCAATATTCAATATGAATAATTCATTCATATTTCACCTAAACATATTTATTCGATATCAAATAATGACATAAATAATTAAGAAACACTACGAAACTTTTACAAAAAATATTTTTTCGCAAAGTGGCATAAATCGCATTTTTATCCGAACCAACCAACCAATACACATGGGGCTGCCCAGGTTAGCCCCAAGTGCGAACAGTGAACAATTCACTGTTTGGAGAGAGGACACCCGGTAAGTCCGAAACTCACCCGGTAACGCTGTTTTTCACCGTTTTCGCGTATTTCAACTCTGAAATAATTTCCAGCAATTGTTCCAATGCCCAAAATACATCCAATACATTTATACAAAATAGTTTTCATCACCAAAATCACATAAATTTCAGATCTGATTTGGTAACCAAAATTATCATTTTTCATGCTTTAAATCTAATTTTCTCAAAATTAATCATATTAATATTTACACCAACCAAAGTCACCACAAATGAAGAACTCAAGAATAATCCTAGGAGTTACAAGAGTGGCTATAACACTCTAGAATGTCAACAAGTCATCAAATGATAAAATTGAACTAATATTACTTTAATATTACTCAATCTTACTTCACACATGCATCTAGCCTCCAAATCCATCCTCCAAATCAAAAAGCCCCAAAATCCAAGAAAGAAAGAAACCCTAGAACTTTTCTAGATACTCAAGAACAAGAAAAAAAACTTCCTAAGCTTAAGAATATTGAAGATTACCTCAAAATCTCCTAACTTCCGTAAGCTTTCTTCTTGATTTCATCACTTTATTTCAAGTTTCTTCAAGGAAATATTTTGGGAGCTTTCTATGGAGATGAATTTCGACCAAGGCTTCTAATGAAAGAAAAAAAAATTTCACTTTATATAAGAGTTCTAGGACGAAATTGGGGGCAAAATGGTCATTTAGATTTCATTTACTCATAATTAAGGAATTCAAATTCAATTTGAATTCTTCAAGCTTAAAAAATCATGCCACTTGTTACCAATAATCTCTCACCACTTATCATACTAATTATGACTTATGGATAAAATATTTAATTTATAATTTTTTATTTATTTAACAAAGAAATAACTAAATAATTAATTAATGTAAATATCTAAATATGTATTTTTATTTACATTAAATAACAAAATACATATATTTATGACATGTGTCAAAATCTCATTTGACAATTGATTTATACGTATCAAATCAAATTTTGTATCAAATACAAATACATATTAATTATTAATTGACCAAAATCCTCTAATGCATGTATTTTCGTTTAACCGATTAAACGATTCGAATTAACTCATTTAATCCAATAAAGTATTATGAATAATATGTATTATTCATAACGAGTTGCCCAAGTGCTCAACGAGTACACTTCATATTGTGGGACTCTCTAGGTTTAGGTTTATCTGTCACAGAATCTAATTGCGTCCATAATTCACCCACTCATGAATTATGACGGCCATAGATAATCTTGCTAAACTATGCAAGTCGAGGTCATTGCATACGTATAATCCTTCCGTCACAGGCTATCAATATTATACCGGGGATATAGATACGAACGTCAAATCCCTAAGGTATAATATAGTCGACTTTCAAATTTACGATATCTAAATAACACTCGGAACTCACTTCCGAAGTATAACATGGCTATGGATTTACTAGATCGTAAACACGTTTAACATACCTATGCCCTGTACACAGGACTGACAGATTCTATCTAATACTCACGGGATATCATGAGCATCAGTCCACACCCAATGAACAAGCAGATGTATGATCTAAATAGATCGGTGACGTGACTGCCATCAAAGTGTGGATGATATCTCATATATCCATAGTGATATCTCAAGTTGAAGGACCACTATGCTACTCGACTCGAGAAGATTCCTATTGACGTTGGTATACCATCTATTAGGAAATTTTCGGTGAGTCGTTCAATGTTTATCAAATTAACACTTACACATCTATACGAGTCTCCCAAGACTCATGGTTCATTAGGATAAATCATCGGACCAAGTCTCGATATATGACATGTACTGAACTCAGCGGATTTTACTAACCGACCCGTGTTAGTAAATCTTGACCAGAAACTTATTTCATAATATACTTCTAGTAGTGACACTTCCCAATGTCAATTACAAACTATTTTGTAACTGCGTACTACAAAATATATTATCGGGTCTTTGTCTAATATATACATATCACTAAAACATATTTATCTTCAATCTAATCGTAATTAGATCGAATATGTATATAAAAGCAAGAAGTACTATCATAAATAAGTAATATTATGGAAAAAGGAATTGTTCATATTCATGAATCAGATATAAATACGATCCGGATTGGCACTCTGAGCACCAACCCTAACAATTTCTCCCACTTGCTCTAGTGCCAATCCACGGTATCATATACACATCTCAATATGCATCACATACTCATAGCCCTCATTAGTTCACCTAGCACTCAAAATATAGGCAATAATAACTAGGTCCGCTATAACATATTGAGTTTTTTTGACAAACCCAATAATTTCCCTTAGCTAGCATCATTCATATTTTGTATAACCTAAGTTATACATCAATATGACTCAGATGTGACATCAATATTGTGCTACAGCTACTGAGTTTTCTATGTATTTAGGGATCAAATCCAAATACTATGAGACAACTGCAAGCACAACACTAATATCAAAACTTCTAATCTATAAGGTCTCTTTGCAACTTCATAAGTCAATACTTCATAAGTTACAAATAATTCCACTAACATAGTAGAATCATCTATGACACTCCCACTGCATCTTTTCTGACTCTATATGACGTAGACCATATAACGTCATAATTAGACTCAAAACTAATCTAACTCTAATGGTTACAGACTATATTCTCCATGAATAAGAAACTCGTTCTCAATATCTCAAAGATAACAAAGAACATATTTCAAGACACATTCTATGGTCTACAACATATCAAAATAGCTCGTAATAATTACGATTAAATTAATATATTTAATCGTACATAATATAATATTCATTATGCCATCATCATATGATGCATAAGATTGATTAGACATTCTAATCAATTTCTCTTTCGACTAAGGAATCATCATTTACGAAAGATGAATATTATATATAAGAGATACATTAACTGTCAAACAGTTATACTAACTGTCACACAGATAGTCTTGTTGTGTTCTTTATTAAATCATAGCTAATGCACGACTAATGAAAGTATCTCACAAGTCTCTTGTTTTAAATCATATATAAAACTTTATATCGAATATAACAAAGACTACTCCCGCTACAATCACAGAGAAAAGAAGACTTAGGTAAACCTTTTACCTCATAAACATCTCATTATTACATTAATAATGATTATGTCCTTATGATATATAATACCAGAAAGAAATTTGTACACTCCCACTAACCCTACTATCACATTTGTATTCTCTATACTTTGATAAAATCAAACAATCTGACTGATATCAAAATTAGAGAGCACAGATTTCCGGAAAACTCATTCGAGTCTACAATAGGCTCTATAAACTAGTATACCAAACTGCGATCTTAGCAGAATACAAACTTCATGGCCATTCTAGAATGACCTATTCAAACAAAGAAATCACAATAGATCTATTATCTGAAGAAACCATTCAGGAACGCCACTTTGCATTACTAACTAAAATACATAGTTTAATATCAACATTAATCAACAGATCTTTTATTGTTCAATTAGTGTGACTGATAAGTGCATGAAAATGTACTTTAAACATCACTTATACGGGTTTATTGTTAAGTATTTAATTCTATATTTTATATTTTATTATATAATTTTTATCATTATATTAATTTAGAAGGTGTTTAGTATTTAAGCTAATTCAGTGATTTTCTTGTTTATTATTTGTAGGAATTGGAAGGGAAAATCAATTGAAAAATGGATGGGCCACAACTTTGATTAGAGAAAAAGAAAAAGGGAAATTGTTCATTGATTAAAATAAAAGAAAGAAGAAAGTGACGAATTGGAGGGAGAATGAGGCCACATTCTTTGACCAAAAACAAAAGCACAAAAGCTCTCCAGACGTGAATTGAAGAATTCTGGAAGAATAGCGCAGGTTGCGCAGGTTGGCAGAGAAGCAGAGTAGCACCGAGAAGGAGAATTGGATCAGTGTTAATTCATAACGATATGTCTCCATAATCCCTTCAGGCTAGATTTATTTTTATGGAGAACTAATCTCATAGGAAAAGTTAGGGATGAACTCTTATTTTTTATTTCTATTATTTATGTTGCTACTTCTTGGATGAACTTAAACCGTTTAATAAAATTGATGTTTATTGTTCTTTATTATTTTAAGATTATTGAATCCAGAGATTGTGTTTTGTCAAATCCCATATAGATCCAGTCATGCTTCTTCTATGTGTGATTTACAAACTTAGTTGTGACTGGTAAAAGTTGTTTTATGTGTTGGTCTTCTGCTGCAGTATTGCCTGAGGGTATATTGTCGACGTTAGATAACTCGTAATGATGACTTTTGTGTGCTGTTAACATAAAGAAAATAATAATTAATTACCTTAGAATCTGAATATGTGTAGAATTGAATATCTTCCGGTTGTTGGTTTGGGATGTGAAACCTTCAATTGTGTAATAAAAGGAATCAATAACTGAATATAGGAGTTTGATGCAAGAGGGATTCCCAATTCTTTGCTGTTTATCTCTGCTGATTTTCCTAATATTTTTCCATAGTTTTTATCTTATATTATAAATTCATTCTTTTTATTTTCATTAAGTTATTGTTTACGTTTTGTTTGAGTAAATTAGTTCTTGTAACCATCTCTCTAAGGAATCGACACCCCAGCTATACTGCGATAACCGTAAGTTATTTTTGGGCGTAATCAAAATTTGGCGTTGTTGCCGGGGAGACGGTTTACAACTAAACAGAGCAGGTTTGCTTGGTAAACACGAAGCGGTAACTTGTTCCATACTTACTTTTTTTTCGTTAAGAATATTCTCAAAACGGAAACTATAATTACTTTCTTATTATCAATCTATATTTTAGGCAACTAACGATATATTTTATTTGTATACATATTTAAAATTTCTTTACTATTTTAGTTTTCTTGTATTGCCTATATAAAGGCTGTTATATTGTAAATATATTCAGATTGAAATACAAAGAATATTTACCTCAATCTCTAACAGGGTATCAGACAAATTTTTCTCTGGGTCTTGTCAATTTTTCGGCTCCGGCCACCGCCACTGCTTCCACGTGTGTACTGCATACGCCTCTACTCTCCATTTGTTCTTCACGTGTTGTCCTTTTTATTACAGTTACTCCGTCTGGTTGTCTCATTCAGGATAATTTTTTTCGCTGATTTTCACCATGGACAAGTCAGACATCTCCCAACCAATTCAGATACTCCTCGATGGTCACAATTATGTTCTCTAGGTCCAAGCCATATGCAGCTTTCTCAAAGGCCATAAACTCTGGCGTTACATTACTGGTACCCTTACTGAACTGGTTCAATATAAAACTGAGAGTGACGACAATTTTGCTGATCGCCTTGAAGATTGGGAAAGTAGGAATCACAAGATCATTACCTGGTTTCGCAACTCTTCTATCTCTACCAAAAGTCTTCCATTTGGTCGTTTTCACACAGCCAAATCCCTCTGGGACTTTCTTGCTCACCGATATACAGCCACCGTATCAGTTGATTTGTCGCCTCCACCAGATGCGTCAGGAACCTGGAAAATCTATTACTGAATTCCATTCTCAGATGCAGTTTCTCTGGGATCAATTGGCTCTCTCCGAGCCCCATTGGGAAAATTCTGCTGATGCTGTCAAATTCACCACCTACAGAGATCGCCAAAGACTGATTTAGTTTCTCATGGCACTTGACACCAAGTTTGAACCCACTCGCGCCTCCTTGCTTCATCAAACTCCACTACCCACTCTTGAATCTGCCATTGATAAACTTATTTTGGAAGAAACTCATCACTCTACTGGCCGCATACAACATACAGAGACCATTCTTGCCACACTCCCTTCTAGTTCTTCCTCCGTGAAGCCCTACTCTTACTGTAAGTTGCCCGGGCACTTGATCCTCAAATGTCCAAAATGCCGTAAGATGGGTCTTGGCCATTTTCATCACGACTGTCCTACTTGCCACACTACTCCCTCATTCAAGGGTCGTCCATCTCTTTCTGCTGTAGCTTCTGATGATCAGGGTGACACTGAACAGTCTCAGCCTATTCAGGATCTTGCCTCCATTTTTCAATCCATAGCCTCTCAATTTGGTAACATCTCTGCTTCTTCTACTATTTCAGGTACTGCCTCTTGGTATTTCGATTCTGCTTGTTGCAATCGCATGACTTCCGACTCAAGTATCTTTTACTCTACATCTACTCCATCACATCTTCCTGCTATTCAAACTGCTAATGGCTCTTTCATGACCCCCAGTCATCTGGGTCACATTTCTCTTCCCCATCTCTCTGTCTCTAACACATTTCTTATACCCAAACTGACTTTGAATCTTTTATCTGTCGGTCAATTATGTGACCTTGGTTTTCATGTCTTATTTACTACTTCTGGTTGCTCTGTGTAGTATCCGCGGACTCGGACGCTTGTGATAGGCCGTAAGAAAGGTCGTTTGTTTGAGCTCATCAGTCTTCATCTTCCTCAAGACCCTTCTCCGTGTTAATTTGCTGCCTCTACCTTACCCATTACCTCACTCAGCCTGTGGCACTCTCGGTTGGGCCATCATGCTCTTAGTCAATTACTTTTATTAGCATCTAGTGGTCATTTAGGTCCTGTTTCCAATAAAGATTTCGATTGTATGCCTTGTCAGTTGGGCAAACAAACTGCATTATCTTTCAGTAATAGTACTTCGATTTCCTCTTCACCTTTTGATATGGTCCATTATGATATTTGGGGTCCATCTCATACTCTTACTATGGGTGGTTCAAAGTATTTTGTGATTTTTATTGATGATTATTCCCGATACACTTGGCTCTATCTTATGAAACATCGCTATGAACTTTCCTCAATTTACCAAATCTTTGCAAAAATGGTTAAGACTCAATTCAATCGACCCATTAAAAATTTCCGCACTAACAATGCCATGGAATATAAACTCTGATTTTCTACACTTTCTTAACCAAAATTGGACTTTCTGTCACCGCTCTTGTCCCGGTACATCTCAACAGAATGGGAGAGCCGAACGCAAACACATGCATATTTTAGATACAATTCGTGCTATTCTAATCTCTTTCTCTTGTCCTGAACATTTCTGGGGAGAAGCTGACCTCACCAGTGTTCACACCATCAATCGCCTTATGTCTTATGTTCTAGCCAATCAATCCCCTTATGAAAAATTACATGGTACATCTCCCAACTACAATCTTCTTAAAGTCTTTGGTTGCTTTTGTTTCATTCTTCTCCAGCCTCATGAACACGCTAAATTAGAACCCCGGGCGGACTATGTTGTTTCTTGGGTTATGCCATTGAACCCAAAGGGTATAGGTGTTGGGTCTCATCTCCAATTGCCTCCATATTTCTCGTCATGTCACCTTTTGGGAAAACCACATGTTTTCCTCTGTTTCCAAATTTCACTATATCTCTTCCTCGCCTCGTATCCTCTTTATAGATAGCACTCTTAATTTGTTTCCTGATGAAGAATCTGATGTACCTCCCTCAAATGATCCCACTACGGTTGATCTTTCACCGTCTGCATCGTCTGTCGGATCCCTCACAGCCACATCTAGCCCCCATGTGTCCTCTTTAGGTAATCCTCCGTCTCTTCGTCGTTCTACTAAAGTGATAGAAATTCTAGTCAAACTTTGAGATTTTCATTATTTTTCTACTACTCTCACTCAATATGAATCTCACTTTTACTCTGAGGCTAGTTCTAACCCTGTTTAGCAGCAAGCTATGACTGAAGAATTACAGGCTCTTGAAAAAGCTCATACATGGGACTTAGTTGATCTTCCACCGGAAAAATCTGTGATTGGGTGTAAATGGATATACAAAATCAAGATAAAATCTGATGGCTCTATTGAACGATATAAGGCTCATCTTGTTGCCAATGGATTTTCCCAGGAATATGAGATTGATTATGAAGAAACATTTGCTCCTATTGCCCTTCTGACTTCCATTCGCAGTCTTCTTACTGTAACCGCCTCTCGACACTGGACTTTATTTCAGATGGATGTCAAAAATGTCTTTCTTAATGGAGACATATTTGAAAAGGTTTACATGAAACCTCCACCTGGTTACCCTCATCCTCCTAATAAGGTTTGTAAACTTTGCCGGGCATTATATGGTCTTAAACATGCTCATTGGGCATGGTTTGAGAAATTCAGCACCACTGTTCATACACTTGGGTTCACTTCCAGTGCCTATGACTCACACTTTTTATTCGGAAAACTGATCATGGCTCTATTCTTCTTCTTCTCTATGTGGATGATATGATTATCACGGGGGATGATTCATATGGTATCTATGAACTTAAGATCTCTCTTCAACAATATTTTGAGATGAAAGACCTTGGTAATCTCAGTCACTTTCTTGGGCTTGAGGTACTATCTGATCAAACTGAATATTATCTATCTCAGGCTAAGTACGCTTCTGACTTACTGGCTCGGGCGAGATTGATTGATAGCAAGACCACTTCTACCCATCTGGATCCTTAAATTAAACTTGATGTCACTGATGGTACCCATCTTCTTGATGTTACTCTTTACCGTCAGCTTGTTGGCAGCTTGGTTTATTTAACAGTTACTCGGCATGATATTGCATATTTGGTTAATGTTGTTAGTTAGTTTATTTCATGGTCTTCATTTTTCCGCTGATTCATCTCTTGAGCTACGTGCCTACTCTGATGCTAGTTGGGCCGACGATCTACAACTGGTTTATGCCTCTTCTTAGGCGACTCCCTTATTTCTTGGCGTAGTAAGAAACAATTAGTGGTTTCTCGCTCTAGTACTGAATCTGAATATCGTGCGATTGCTGATGCTACTCAAGAAATCATTTGGCTCCGTTGGCTTCTCGGTGACATGGGTGTTCCTCAATCCCATGCTACCCATCTCTAATGTGACAACAAAATTTCCATTTATATAGCGAATAATGATGTCTATCATGAACGCACAAAACACATCGAAACTGATTGTCATTTTATTCGTCATCATATCCGTCAAGGCACTGTTCGACTTTGCGACATTTCTTCTGCAGAGCAGCCTGCTGATCTATTTACCAAACCTCAACTTCCAGGACGCTTTCGCGAGTTGGTTTCCAAACTCAAGCTTGCTTCTCTTCCACCAGCTTGAGTTTGAGGGGGGTGTTAAGAATATTCTCAAACTGAAATTATAATTACATTCCTATTATCAATCTATATTCTAGGCAACTAACGATTTATATTATTTGTATACATATTTAGAATTTCTTTACTATTTTAGTTTTCTTGTATTGCCTATATAAAGGCTGTTATATTGTAAATATATTCAGATTGAAATACAAAGAATATTTACCTCAATCTCTAACATTTTTCACTTTATTATATTATTATATTATTTTATTTTCTTTATTTATTTTCTTTATCTCTTTTATTTTAATTTTTTTTAGTTTTTGTTTAGATTTTTATTTTCAATTAATTCTTTTTATTTTTATTTCTAGTCTTTTATTTTTGTGTTTATTTATTTTATTTCAACTTTAGTTTTTAGTTTAGATTTTTATTGCTTATTTTATTTTATTTTTTTGTTTCTCCTATTGCTTGAGTTTAATAGCATGCCTAGATGTAGGGATAGGTTTGGTAGGTTTGTTAAGACTTAAGAGGAAAGTTCAGACTCAGACTTTGACAACATATTTGAAAATCGTTTTTCCACACCATCCGCGTCTAGCGCACATAATATGAGTGAACACGAGAGACCACCTAGGAGGACTCTTGAAGAGTACCTTCACCCCACTCGCACAGCTACACCATCGTGCATAATGTTTCCCCCTAATGCACCACATATATACTTTAGGCCTGGAATGATACATTATCTTCCAACTTTTTACGGTTTAGAGAGCGAAAATCCTTATATGCATATTAGGGAGTTTGAAGAAGTTGTAGCTACTTTCCATGATCGGTTTGGGACTACCGACATAATTAGACTTAAGTTCTTCCCATTGGCCCTTAAGGATAGAGCTAGAAGCTGGTTGTACTCTTTAAGAACTAGGTCAATAGGATCATGGGGTGAGATGACATATGTGTTCTTTAATAAATATTTCCCACATCATAAGATGAATGCCTTGAAAAGATAAATCTCCATCTTTTCCCATAGAGACAGTGAAACCCTTTTATCAAACATGGGAGAGGTATAAAGAGATGTTAGATAGTTGCCATCACCATGAATATGAGAGTTGGCTCTTAGTAAGTTATTTTTATGATGGTCTAACACCTAGAGAGCGCCAATTCGTGGAGACAATGTGCATGGTGAGTTTATATGGAAAGACCTTGATGAGGCATTCGAGTATTTAGATGAACTAGCTGAGAAATCTCATACATGGACTAGACCAAATGCCTTGGATAGCACTGATAGGACACACCCACTTCTTCTAGCAGAAGCCTACACCATTTTAGGGAAGATGACAGTCTTGGGGCACAGGTTGAGCTATTAACTATACAGATATGAGCCTTACAAGCCAGAGATAGTAAGACCGTACATTCAGTCACCCACCTAGAACCCCAAGAGTGTCAGGTATATGGTGAGATGAGAGGGACATATGAGGAACAATGTGATAACTTAGGGATGCACAAGAAGCCATACATACCTTATTCAGATACCTATAATCCTAGTTGGCGGAACCATCATAATCTTAGTTGGAAACATGAGTCCCCTCAGCTTAGTCAAGCACTATAAACTAGTAGTTACAGTGCTCCTCAGTTTCCCAAACCTGTCGCCCCAAAGGTTTGAGTCATTGATAGCCCATGTAATTGAAGACAATAAGGAGATAAAGAGTTAAGTCTCTAAATTGACTAATGTCTTGAGTGTACATGAACAAGGAAAATTCCCATCCTAGACTCAACCTAATCCACATGGGCAACACATGACACATGCTGATCATGAATCATCCAATGTCAAAGGTGTTAATGTCATATTCAAGAGGAGTGCTAACATACATACATACACACGTAAGAGTACCATTCCCACAAGAAGAACAAGTGCCAACATATATACATGCTAGAAATATTCCTACCGGAAGCAGCCTTTTTACAATATGAATCAAATCCTCCTGAAGTGAAAGTGATCCCAAAGAATCGTAAAAGGAATAAAATGAGAGTCTATGCTCAATTGAATATGATACATGGGAAGTTAAAAGGGAAGTTGAGCCAATTTGGTCATATGTGCAGCCTCAAATTTCAACCACCAGACCCTGGAGGATCAATAGATGAAATGATGCAACAGCCAAAACTTTTGTTTCATGCCTTCATTAGTTCG